>JAOXJP010228366.1:0-11136 GCA_025762735.1 Platanus orientalis | reverse complement strand
GCTTTTATTGAAAACAGATCTATCATGGTTCTTATTGTATCATTAGGTTTTTCAGGGGGGGGGGGTTAATAGAAAAAATACCCTCTATCCGTTATTCTCAAAAGTGACTTGCGGAAGGCATATGATTCAATGTCTTGGAATTTCATTCAAGAAGTTTTGGAAAAAATGAATTTTCCTCCACAATTCATTGGGCGGATCATGGAGTGTGTGACTAATCTAAAAAATTTTATTCTCATCAATGGCAATCCAGCAAGGTTCTTTAAAGCAACAAGGGTCTTAAACAAGGAGATCCTATCTCGCCATACCTCTTTTGCCTAGTTATGGAAATTTTTTCTTCTGTGCCTGAAAAGGAGGTTAATGAGGGTAAAATAAATTTAATTCATAAATGTAGAGGTATTTGTTTAACTCACTTTATTTTTGCAAATGATCTAATGATTTTTGTAAAAGAGGAGAAGGTTCCCTTAAAGACTATTAATGTGGTGTATTGTATGGCTTTTTAGAAATCTCAAGCTTATAAGTGAAAAACGACAAATCTACTCAAATCTTTGCAGGAGGAATTTTTAGAGAGAAGAAAATTTTCGAGATATAATTGGGTTTAATGTTGGTCAGCTCCCCATAATGTACCTTGGTGTTCCTTTGGAGACATGAAAATTATTGTATTTAGATTGTTCATCAATCATTGATAGATTGAAGAAGAGACTAGCTAGCTGGAAAGCAAGACCTTTGTCAAATGTGGGAAAACTTGTTCTTATTTGATTTGTTTTGTAGGGATATTATATTTATTGGTTAGTAATTTTCAATCTTCCAGGAAGAATTGTCAAGAAGATTGAATCCATTTTTTCAAATTTCATATGGGCTGGCCTGAACCTATCAAAAAAGTTACACACTATTAGTTTGGATTTGATTGTAAACTTTATGATATGGGTAACCTGAATGTTAGAAAAGTTCAGGAAATGAATGTTGTTAGGATTCTTAAACACATTTTGTGGATTATTTTTAAAAAGGATAACCTTTAGGTGAAATGGATTGATGAGAAATATCTAAAACATGAATCTATTTGGACTATGAGAATACCATCTAATTGTTCATAGTCATGAAAGAAAATGTAGAAGTTGCAATGTTGGATGGAATAGAATGTTGTTAGTTTGATTAGGGATGGGAATGAAACAAGGTTATGGCTTAACAAGTGGAATCTCACAAAGACATTTGGAGAGAGGATTACACATGATTTAAGGCTGAATAGATGGTGTATGGTTTCAAAAATCATGCAGCAGTGGGATTGGTGTGTTTGTCCCTTTAATTCATCATCGATCTAGAGGTTTAGGGGTTCTTCTAGCTGCTGGAAAGACTTCCTTGTGATGACCAAGATAATGTGGTTTGGGTTAGGAATTCTACAGGTAAATTCACTTCTAAATTTGCTTAGAGCTTATTTCATAATATTTCCCTGAAGGTCTTCTAGCATGGTCTCATCTGGTTCTCTTTATATATTACAAAGCATAGCTTTATTGCTTAGAGAATTATGATGGAGAGGTTACCTACTCAGAGTAGATTATGCAATTAGAAAATTCTCCATAATTCTTAGTGTGTTTTCTATTAGAATAATAAAGAAACACTTAATCATTTATATTTTCAATTCTCTTATACTCATTATATTTATTTAAAAATTGTTTATTCTTTGATTCCCTACCAGAGAAGAATCCATACTGCTTTGTCAGAGTGTTAATTGATTACAAGATACTTCAAAGGGACAAATAGTGTGTTACAAATTACTCGTCTTAGCTTCAATGCCAGCATATATCATATATGGAGAGAGAGAGAAATCTTAGAAGATTTGAGAACAAAAGTAAACCGAAAGATATGATTATCCAAAGCATTATTTGTGATGTTAAAGTGAGGATTCATAAAGTTGTGATACGAGAGGATAATCCTATTCATAATTATGTTTCTACGCATTAGGACTTAAAAGGGGGATTTATGTGTGCTCAGTCGAAGACTTGTGTTTGGCCTTTTCCAAGACAAGGTGTCTGGACACTTTCCAGTAATGGTGCTCTATCTAGTAACAGTTTAGCTTATGGTGGATTGTTATGAGATGATGAAGGGCGTGTTGTTTTTGCATATAATGGAATGACGTATGTTCAAAGCATTCTTTATTTGGAATTATTTGGAGTGATGAGGGTTATCAGTTTAGAAATTCAATTTGGATACAAGAGGCTTCTCATCATGGTGGACTCTAAAGTGGGAACTAACATTATCTCTTTTAAGTGTCATAGCACTTGAAGCACTTAATGCAAAAACCGAAAGATCACAAAGTTGTTACTGAACTTGAGGATTATGAAATATGTCATGTATGGAGGGAAGCTAATCAACCAGCAGATATTTTTGCTTCGATGGCAGATGGAACAAATGAGAAAGTCTTATATCCCGGGAATTTTCTTTTAATATTGAAAGATGCAACCTTCAAGGATGCTAACCAATGTATAAACACAAGATTGTAATCTTTTTTCATGATTTATAAAATTATTTATTTACCTAAAAAATGTAAGTGCCTCACGAACTTGATTGGAGTCACCAGTAACATTTCTAATGATATGGTTGATCAATAGATTTTGAAAACAACGTAGCATTTTATCCATTTTTGGAAATCATTTGGAAAACAAGTGATTCCAATATTAACCCATTGCTACTAGGATTCTTAGGTGCAAGGTTCAGTTTGTGAACTATGGACGGTGTTAGACACTTTAGTTCACTTGCTTATACAATTACATAATTCTAGTGTATCTATGATTAATCTATATGGGAAATGAAACTAGAAATGAATTATCACTGCGTTCTTCATGATTTTTCATGATTGGTCTTATTCTCCTTATTCCATCCTTCTATGAGCTAATCTCACCTATGCACACAAAACAACACCTTAAGGATTAATGAATAGTGAATTGCAATCCACTATTGATATCTAAAGAGCACTACGTAAATAAAGAGTTACATAACATGAACAACATAGTTGGCATTTGCTTATTTGGACAAGAACATCAATCATAGACCTAATCCAACAAGTTATATGAGGGTATATAAAACAAGAAAAAGTTGAAGATCGGGTCATAATGGCAAATGACAAACTATTGCATAGATACTTAAGAGATAGAAGATCCATTACTATCCTTTAGGCCTAGTTGGTTCTCTGAATATCATCTTGACTCTTAGAAATTGATATATATCATAACCTGATGAATGCAATCATACAAAAAATATAGAACAAAGAAACATTATGCATAGTGTACTATTGCATATATTACGGATTGAGAAATCATATGGTAATATATCTTCCCCAAATTTATCGTGATGGTCATGTGTCAATGGATCCTCAATCCATAGAACATGATGAGTTTAGTTCAATAAATAACCCATGCAAATAACAACAGGTGGATAACATACTAAACAATCCACTATAAGAGAGAACAAAGTCGAGTAATGGTCGGGGAAAACTATTTTATTTCCAAAACTAAATATCTAACCAAAGTAATGTATAAATTTGGTGGTGATTCCAATCAATCAGATTACTAGCTATCCCTCCCCACATGTCACATGAGGCATTCACAAGGTGCACACAATGGACATGTTTTATTATCAATTAAATTAATTATAATACCATAAAATAAATCATTATCTAATAGAATAATTATTACTAATATATGAATAGTTATAGTTCATAACTAATTATGATTCCTTACAAAACTATTTGTTAGAAAACTATTAATAATTACAGTTCCTTGCATGCAATAAATGCACTATTGTCTATATCCCAACTAATTTATTTTACTTTTCTTATAGATCTCCTTGGATCTTTTCTCTTCATTGTAATTGATGATCTTTCTCAGGGGTAGGTCCTACCAAGATCATCAAACCCTAAATAATAATAATAATATATCACTAAAAGGAAAAAAATGTTGAATGCCCAAAACCTAAAAATTAGGGTTTTAAGTGAGTCACGTACATTGGGTATTTCATTACCACTAATTGTTTGGATATACAATTTGAAAGGGATTGTTTCTAACACAACAAAGATTGTTTAATAGAAAATATTTCCAAAATTAGCCAACTAGGGCTCTATTTGGTTTGGATTCTTAGAATCAACTGTTGATTATGATAATGGATTCCCATGATCAGATTATGAAAAATGATTTTGAAAAACCAAATTCTCGCTTGGTTACACTGATTTTGAAAGCTGACTTTAGGATCAATAATCAAAATCCTATTTGGTTTAGTATTGTTCAAAAATGATTATTAAATTACAACGATATAATTTTTAATAGTCATTCAACAACCACAACAAAAAAAACTAGATTTCCACATAAAGTCAACAAACTCATCCTATATATGTAAACAAATTACAAAAAGATAAAAGAACATATAAAGAAATTTCTTTCTGGCTAAACAAATCCATTGGAATCATATTTGAAATATTGTAACAACCTAAACTAAAGTAAGAAAATGATACACTTGCAAGTACTTGGTAGCACTACATGAGATTGCAAAGTTTGAAAAAATTGCACCACGAAAGACAAGCCAAGGGACAAGAATGACTTAAACACTAACTACTACATAAGACTTTTTCTTAATGAACTGTAGAACAATGGAACTATTAATTATGATGTTGACAAGTATTGATTCAAGGGAAAAGTTTTAAAGGATGCTAGATAGAGCAATGTCTAAGCAATATAATATTATACAAGATAACCTCCATGATGTTAAGTCTAGAATAGCATTACCTTTGTTTATATCACAAAGTCACAAACCATATTTTCAAATCCATGGGTCCACCATTTGAGTGTTAAACTGTTGATCTTAGTGGACTCTCATATTCAATTCTTTCATGATCCAAAAAGCTTTGATTTGGTACCAAACCAGGTGTTCGTACAATTATTGTAATGATGTGGTGTAACCAACGTTGTAACAAAAGAAAATAGTGATGTTTTACAAAAAGATGGTAGATATAATCAATATTTAAATACTTGTAAGAACTAGGAAATAGTAAATTTCAACAAAAGGTTAAAACAATAACTATTAATCCTAATGATCTCATGGAAAGACAAACAACCAACATTAAAACAAGAATTCCATTTTCAAATGTAAAGACAATTAATCAAAAAAATATATATATTGAGCAACGGTTTGTTAGTTGAATTGAAGGCACAATTGTGAATCAAGAAATAACTAGAAAATGTAAATTATAACTCATTTTCTTAAGACTTGTCAAAATACAATGACACATTCTTTGTATTATCAATTATTTTAAGCATCTATGACTTAAAATAATCAAGAAAACATTTATATATAACATATAAGTAAGAATTTTGCATAAGAATTAGAAATTCATCCATTGATTATAGATAGCACATAAAATAAGCCAATGAAACTAGACTAATCAAATTACGAGCAATGTTCAGGACCCGTCAATTGGGTGAGAAAGTATCGATGAAAAACACCCAATAAAATAAAATCAAAAAATTAATGCATAACTTCCTGTACAGCAAACATTGAATATCTAAGCCAATGAACAAGAAAAAACCATGATTCCTACTAACAACCAAAACCCTATTAAATGAAAATTTGAATAACTAGAAGAGATAGATAAATCATTCACATACCTACCTTTGGTGAAGGATGAGGGATGAGAGAAAGAACAGGGGAAGTGCAAGGACGAGAGAGAAAGAGAGAGAGAACAAGAAAAAGAAAGATGTAGAGAGAGAGTCCCAATTGAGAAAAAGTTGAGAGTAGAGACGATGAAGAATAGCATAAGATGAGGAATAAGAGATGAGAGAGAAAGAGAGAGAGAGAGATGCATACCTTGATGATGGAACCTTATAGAGAGATAAGAGAAACAAAACTTGGTGGTGGACGTGAAATCTTAGCAACTTTGTTGGGGAAAGGAGGTGAGATGGGAGATATGTTCGTTAATTCGTTGGTTTCGTCGTCCACCAGCAAAATCACCTTAACCAATTTCGTCCCTCCCCCCCCCCCACTCCTCAAATAATTAGCAGAAGCGGGCTCGCTGCCATTTCTAATTATAACACGAATCCGATTATGATTATTGAATAACTGGATTTCATAATCTAAACCAAACGATCTTTCCACACTGATTATGGTCCGTAATTGAATATGACCCAGAAACAATTCTCATAATCTAAACCAAACACTACATAGGCCTATGTGCAAATAAGAAATAATTGTCTTACCTTCAAATTGTCTTTGATTGTATTAGGATTATTTTTAGTAGATTTCAACTATGAATTCTCTCACTCAAATATAAATCTCATATAAATAAAATAAAATATATCATTGGAAAAACCCCAATAAATAACTTCACAATCATATATTACCCATAGGAATACATCACTTGAGAGAGATAAAAAAAAAGTAACAAAGGGAAGAATCCATTCACACATCCAAAAATATTAAAGGATTCATAATTCCTCTTAAGAGAAAGCTCTCTAGAGAAAACCCGTTACAAACACAGTAAGTTTTTTATTTTCTTCATTTGATGGTTTATTTTGATGTATTTTTGCATTTTAAGAAGTTTTGGATGGGTCCTTGCAAGTTTTATTGAGTTTTTGCAAATTTTTTGGTTGTTTATAACTTTCTGATGTTCTTTGAAAAGAAAACTTATAAAATTTCAATTTTTGTAAAATAACTTGGGGATTTTTTGATGTTCTCATGATCCAAAGTTGTTTTGAAATGCTTAGAATGAATTTGAATAGTTTTGAAAGGGACTTTTGAGGTTTTGGTCTCTTGGATGACTGAAAACCAGACTGCCCTAAATTACAGGCGTGACGCCTTTTAAAATTTAGGCGTTGGGTAAATTTAGGCATCAGCCCAAAAAATTTAGGTATAGAAAAAATTCAGGCATCTGGCCTAAGAAAAAAAAATTATTGCTTGCCTTGGTTGATAGATTCATATGTGCAGGTCCGAAACCATGGAAAAATACATGGGTCTTGGACTAGAGTTCAAAACATGTGGGGTCATTTGTGCAAGAAGGCCCAAGATTGGGTAAGGGAACTGGGATTTGGGCCATTCCTAAGTCTGCCATTATTGAAGACAGACAAAGGGCTACTGATTACCCTTGCGAAGAGGTGGTCACCAGTGACCTGCACCTTCCACTTACCAATGGGAAAGATTGGAAAACCCCTAATAGACCTCTACATGATTACAGAGCTTTCTATGGATGGCATACCCCCTCCTATAGTTACAAAGGCATCACCTAAGCTGGTGCCGAGATGTCTAGGGCCTCAGCCCATTGAATTCTACAAAGGGACCAACAAAGTTCTTTCGTCTTAGTTCGAGGAGAACTACATCCTGGAGACAGATGATAGTACAGAATGAGTGATAGACTACATAGTGAGGGCCTTCTTTATATACGTTTTGACCCGGTCCATCTTCAACGCCAAAAGTGACAGGATGTACTTCCATTTGCTTCCTGCCCTTAAGGACCTGAGCAAGGTGAAGTCTTACTATTGGGGGAGGTCCACCTTGGGATGGATGTACGCGAACATGGGCGAGATTGCCAATGGAGGACCCCATGTTTTCCTCAGACTTCACTTTCTGTGGGAAGTAAGTTAAATATTTATTAAATTGTTTTCATTTTAGTTTTCTTGATCTTTTATCAACGATTGTTGTTTAGGAATGATGCAGGTTTGGTGTTATGAAAGACTTACACTATTGGCACCTAGGAGGAAAGGCCAACAACAGTTCCCCTTCATTTGCGTAGAGAGGTGATCTACCTCCCAAACACATCATAAGAAAGGAAGGCCTGCCTCTGTCTTTAGGCAAGAATTAGACATGTTAACAACCTCCCAAGTTAGTAAAATTTGAACTTGTGTTTTTTTTATTTGCTTGCTTTATTTATTTTAGATTTACTTAAACTAACTCAAACATATTGTTATGTGTAGGTTAGTTGGCGCCCTTAGGCTCATTGGGCTCTTGAAGAGGAAGCAACCACTAGACAAGGCTTGGCCTGGACTTGGTCCCGACAGAGGGTTGTATTGATTGCCCCCAACGAGATAGAGTGGTACCTCGGGGAGAGGTGTTGAAGGCAAGTAAGGAGGGGCTTGAAGATTTTGTGGTTCATAGCCCATCCCCTCGAGTTATCGAGACCGAGGGCCCTCTAAGCCGTGGTGAGATTGAGGAGGATGCTCCAAGGTTTTTGGTCCTGGATAGAGATTATGGTGAGTGGTGGGCCACTCAAATATATAAGCCCTCAATCAAGCCCATCAAGCCCAAGGTATACAATTTTCTCTTAATATGATTTTTATCATGATTTTTATTTGAATTTGAACTTATTTTGACATTTCTTATTTTTCAGGTGGCACCTGAAGTGGGGGGCAACCCGCATGCAAACCTAAGGAAGTTGCAGAGTCCGTGCCAAGGGCCAGGAGAAGGAGAAAGATGAAAGCCCACAATGATAGGGCTGAGCTCATGGATAAAGTGCCTGAAGTGGTCTGTGTGACCAACCCACAAGGGGTTCTAGTGGAGATGCCTCTGCTCGATGTTGAGGTCCTCGAGGGTTAGCTCCCCCCTAACACTATGACCCAAGTAAGTTTTTATTTTTTAATGGTTTTGTGAAAATTATTAAGTATGTTTTAATGTATTCTTCTTTTTTTTCTAGATTTCCCGAGAGGAGTTCATCGGTGTCATCTAGAGGTTAAGTCAGTGCTTCACCTTGGTGAGGCAAATTCATCACGACCATCAGGCAAAGGTGGCTACCCTGAAGGAGAAGCACGAGGCAGAGATTACAGAGGTAAAATTTTACTTTTTATTTATTTTTTATTATTGAAAAACACTTAATGATCTAACTTTTTATGTAAATTCCTTTTCAACTATTGAAGCAGATCCCAACCACGGGAGAGGGTAGTAGGCAGGGATCCAGAGATGAAGATGAAGACATGCCTCCTACGCCCACAAGGACAGAAACAGTTGGGATTGTGGAGCCTATGAGTCCTATAGGGGGTGGTGTTCCTACAGCTACAAGTGATGGTGATGGATATGTTTGCTTCAAGCCAAAAAAGTCTTATACAAGGAGGACTCAGGAAGCTAGGAGAGAGCCACTTAAGAAGAGGATGGCTAATTTAGAAGCGAATCCTCTAGTTAAGGATGATGAGGATAATGAGGATTAACTTGCTTTTTTATTTTGTTTATTTTATGGGAAGAACTTGATATAAAGACCTATTTTATTTTTTTTAAATGAAATTTGGAAGTTCCTTTTAATGGAATGGATTTCTTGTTCTAAATTTAACTTATATGTATTATGTAAATGGGGGTGAGAAATATCCAAAATTAATTAAGAAGGTAAAATAAGTTTAAAATTGGTAAATAGACATGAATTCTTGGTTTTAAAGGTCAAAGCATGCAAGCACACAACAAAAAACTCAACAATCAAGTCCTATAACTATACCTCTAATCTATTTAAGTGTAACCTAAAAAACTCTAACCTAAAACGATTATATATGCATGATTTTCGACATAATCTATAAGTTGGACGTACCAGTATATATTTAAAAAAAAAACACTATTATGGTTGTTATGACCATATATGTAGAGATCAAACAATATCCCCAACAGAGTCTTGAGATTCCTACCTCCGCATTCTCGGGTGTTCGGTGTCTCCTTATTGGGTTTGTGAAAGTGGCTAACCCGATGGTTAGGCTTTTTAGGGAGTCACCACCAACTTGGGTTTACCGATGAAGTTGGACATCAGCTTCTTCTCTAAAAGAAAGGAAGTGTAGATCCGAAGCTCTAGGAGTTGAAAGGACATCAACTCCTTGTACCGGTCCGATTTCCAAAGAAAACTAGTAAGTTGTTTTATTGCAATTAAGGAAGGTGTTAGGCACCCTAATTACCCACATTTTTAGACTAAATTATCGTAAGTATACATGTTTTAATTTTCATAAGTGTATGTGTCGAAGAAAATAAAAAATGAGCTTTACTTGTGTTTTACACAGGCTTGACGCCTGAATCTCGTTCTAACGCTTGAATTTTAATACAGAATTTTAATTGTTGTTAAAATTCATGTGTCAGTTACTAAAAAAATCCAACAACTTACCTTTTAGGGTTTGACCCTCTTCTAAGGGTCCCACTATTTTGTGGCTTTGTAGAGAGGTGGGGGACCTCTCTATGGTCACGCCATATTAATCTCAGGCTCTAGATTCTTATGCAAAAAGAATAAAGAATAAAAGAATTATTTTTTGTTTCAAGTCTGACGCCTAAATTTGGCTTGATGCCTGAATTTTAATTCAAATTGAAATTCAAGCATCAGTTGGTGGAAAAAGTCCAACAACTTGCCTTTTAAGGTTTGACCATCTTTTGAGGGTCTCACTATTTTGGGGATCCACAGAGGGGCAAAAGGCCTTTATATATTCTTGTCACTTGAATTTCAAGCCTTAGTTCTTTATGCAACAATAATTAAATAAAAAATGGAAAAATGTTTTTCATCTCAAGCTTAATGCCTAAAAAGTTTTTATAATGAAAACTCTAGCATTGGAGGGTACAAGGGCCCACAAGTGTACTTTGGCACATTAATAGGTGTTTGAGCCTTTTCTAAGTCTGTGTGTAACTTCAAAGAAGTCCAGGGGTCCCTGGAGTGGGCCCCAGGACCTTACACCAGTAATTTTAGACAAGCCCAAAATTATTCATACACCTAAATTTTAATTAACATTAAAATTCAGGAGTTAGCTATTGGACAGAAATCCAGCAGCCTGATTTTCTATCAGTTTGGACCCCCTACAAGAGTTAAAAAATTCTAAATTTTTTAACTAGAATATAAAACCATTCTAAGGATATTGTGTAAAATAATTTGATCAAAATGAAAACTATAAAAATCACAAAAAAAAAATTACAATATGAGTTGGTAACAAAAAAGTTCAGAAAACCAGTTTTTAAGGCAAATTTAGGGGGACTATTCCAAGACCTAAACCTATCCTAAAAATCATGGAATTTTTATTGGAGGTAGGATACCTATCCAAGATCCTGCCATAAAAATTTGGGTCCATTTGGATTCTTACAAAAATCACAAAAATTTTGAGAGTATATTGTAGTCAAAAAATAACATCAATGAAGACATGTTTTGTCTCTACTGTGTAACCC
>JAOXJP010228365.1:0-11136 GCA_025762735.1 Platanus orientalis | reverse complement strand
TAAAAAGAATAATTTATTTAAAAGAAATTTTAAATATTTTATAAAGATCTTATTCACCCCCCTCTAGGATCCATTTCGGGAATTTCACTTACCCTAATCTCAGGAACTCAAACTAGTATTAGGAGTTAAATGTTAGACCTTCGAGTCTAGATTCTTTCTCTTTCTTGAAGAGAGGGACCGATGTCCAACTCAGTCGATTAACCCCGAGTTAGTGGCGACTCCAAGCAAAAGCCCAACCTTCGCACCAGAAGAGAGGGACTTGGCAACCCTCGATGCTAAAGTGGGCGCGCCGATGTCCACATAATGGCAACTCCACTGAGGATACGTTTAATCTCCACATGTATGAGTTTCAATTTATGTTCATAACATGCTTTCGCATATTTCTATTTATTCTCTCACATGTCTAACTACTTTCTCATATGCTACTTGCTTTCTCATGCCTATTTGCTTTGAATTAGATTTAGGTCACTTCATTAGTTAGTTAGGATTACACTCCATGCTTCAAAATTGCCATGCTTAGGTTAGAAAACATTCTCATTTTAGTTTTAGGACAGCTTAAACTAGTTTGCAGAATCAAATTCACATTTGAACAACTTGTATGCAACACATCTATGTAATTTTATACTTTGCACAAAATGAGTCCGAGAACACGACATTGCACCAATACATCACCCTCATGAGCCCTTATCTAGGTCATCACCCACCAATGGACCGACATTGGATCACCACATAGGATGGGAACAGCATCTAAGTAGTTATTGCTTTTGTCAGCACGGCCATTCCAAGTTACCCAAGCCAATTACCACTCTATGATCCGATCTTTTTCTGGGAGGTGTTTCGACTGGTACACTTCATCTTTTAGAATCTAAAAAAGCATGCATATGTAATCATTTTCAGGTTAGAGTTATTAGGTTATACTCAATAGTTTAGAGGTCTAGCTTTAGGTTTGGATTGCCATGATTTTAATTGATTGCTTGCATGATTGATTAAATGGAACTAGGAATTCATGTCCGACTTTATAAAATTGGTCCAAATTATTTTCTTAGATAATTAGGTCCCGATTTTACCTTCTTATTTAAGTTTGGATACTTCTCACCCCTTTTGCATAATATGTATAGTAATGGCGTAGATTGTATAGACATCCCATGGATAGAACAACAAGTTTACATCAAACCATAAAAGAAAGAAAGAAAGAAAATGAATAAAAATCATCCTCAAATAATTACAATGTATGTAACCAATCTCATGTCTAACATCTTCCAAGTAAACCAAATAAAAATCGCAAAATATGTCCAAGACACCTGGGCTAACATTTACAGCCCAATCAAAGTTTAAATACACCCCCTCAAAACAATAATAATAATAAAATAGAAGAAAAAAAATAAAAGAGTCCAACCCCATAGTCACTCATCAAAGCTGTTGTCCACAAACTCCACGGTCCCCTTCCTGGCCCTTTGTTTTACCCTTTTCCTAGAATAAGAATGGCCAACACCATATCGGACTCCATCATCATCACGAGAAGGAAGGTAACCACGCCTCAGTAAGTTCGGAAGAGGACCATCATCGACCTGCAATGGAGCCACCTCCACTACACCACTAGGTACCAGAGTAGTCTATGCCTCCGGCTCTCTGCCAGTCCCAGGCTCTCTCGGAGCCTGCCCCTCACCAACCTCAGGCTCTCCCACGGGCTGCTCTCTCTCAAGCTGCTCCTCCTCAATACGCTCTCCCCTTGGTTGCTCTACCTCGGGCTTAGTAGAGGGCATCTCAGTGTCCTTAGCAACACCTCTTGTCTCCCCTCGATGGGGATCTACCTCTGTAACTGCAAAACAAGGAAATACATGCATCAAAACCCATAAAAATGATAATGCGTTAAAAAAACAAAAGGTTGTGATGCTATTACCTCCTCTACCTCAGCCCGATGTGTGGCCTTCAAAGCCTCCACCTCAGCTAGATGGGCCTGGTGTTTTTGCCCTAGGAAAACACCTGGCTAGCCTATGGAGGGCACTGAGGTACACCTCCCTAGAAACTTGTGTAAGTACACAATGTTTAGTCAAAAATGCAAAACAAAGTGAATAAAGGAGACTTCTAATGAGTATACTAAAACATACCTGAGTCATCCCCTTAGGAGGCACCCAACCCTCTAGAATCTCTACCTCGGGCAAAGGCACCTCGCTGGCCCCACCCTCAAGGCCAATCACAATCACAGCCTCAGGCACCACCCCCATTAGGTCAGGCTCAGCTGGGGCGCTCTCCTCTTCCTCCCTCACCGGACTGGAGGTACTGGCTCCTCTGGAGGTTGTGTAGCAGCAGCCTGTGAAAAAAAGAAAAAGTATTGCCAAAATGTCAAAAAAAGAAACAAAATAAACAAATAAAAGGTCTTTCAAAAATAAACAAAAAAATCAGCTCACCAGGGACTCCACGAGCCCACTCAAGGGCCCACAAGTCTGAGTGACCCACCACTCATGATAACCTCTAGCCCGATCCAAGAAAAGTGCAGCCTCGATGCCCTTATCTCCCTGACTAGTGGTACCCTTAGTATCAATCACACTCGGAGGTAGATGTAGGACTACGAACTCCTCTGCCCTACCTCCAACCTGTCGCTAGCACCTCTCGCCAAGGTATATGGTCACCTCGTCCAAGGCCACCAGTACCACCCTCTGGCGAGACCAACCCCAAGTGGAGTTTTGGTCTCGGGCATCATCTGCTGCCAGAGCCCAACAGGTCCATGGGTGCCACTTGATCTACACAAGCATAATAGATGTTAGGAAATGATTTATAAAAAATAATAATAATAAACAAGATCAACATCAAGACAAAGGCTTTGTGTACTTACCTGATCGACTTTGAAGAGATCTAACTCACACCGAAAGGTGGAAATCGACTTATAAGTCTTGAGATGGGTACCCTTCCACCTCGCCACGCAAGGGAAGTTGAGTACCTCCTCATCCCTCCACCTAGGGGCTAAGGAATGGAAATGCTCATAAAACCATACATGCAAATAAAGAGAATAAGACAAAGTAAAAAGTTAAATAAAGCATCAGATAAAGGAAAAGAAAATTGAAAGAAAACAAATAAAAAGAAAAGACATACCTCCCACAAAAATCATAAGCCCACAAAGGCATGAGGGCTCTGTCCTGCAGAAATCTCACTTATGTATATCCACCCGAGAGCAGATCTACCCCAACTCTGCATTGCAACTAGAGTCAGCAGTAGGTAGAAGTAGACTTTGAGTCAGTAGCAGGTAGAAGTAGACTTTTTCACTTTTCCCGTAGAAGATCAAGTGAGTTAGCATGTACAATAGGAATGCTCGAGTGGAATATGCCTTTTCCTCTGTTGAACTGTCGTTCGTGGCCCAGACATAGTCTTTCTCGAACCACGACAAAAGGACACCCTTGGTGCCTTTGTAGTATACTACCAGTTGTGGCCCAATGCACCGAGCCACCAAATCAACAACAAACTCCTCCGAACAGGGTGGAGGTGTCCCATCCATAGATAGCCCGATCATCAGAAAGAAGTCAATCGGGGGCACCCCGATCTCCCCCACCAGAAGATGGAATGTCCGAGTAATAGGGGACCATCTCTCCGTGAGAGCCATCAGTAAAGCCTTGTCGGCCAGCCGCATAGGAAGGGTTAAGAAACGGCCAAACCCCATGGCCCTAACCCTCTCCTAAACATCCGAGCACATTCGGCCCCACAACCCCAAGACTCTAGACCACGACCCATGGCATTGTACCCCTCCTCTAACTTGTGAGGAAAAATAAGCTAAAATATGTTAAAACAAAGTTTAGAAGCAAAAAGAATACAAAACAATGCAAAAGGAATAAACAAGAATCAAAATTGCAAAACTGTCTCTCAGGCCTAATGCCTGTTTTTTAGGTTGATGCTTGTTTGTTGGCTCAACGCCTATTTTTAGGCTAACGCCAGTTTTTTTTTACCCAACGCATGTTTTTCTCAATGCCTATTTTTTTTAAAATAGTTAAAAAATAGGCATTACGCCTGTAATTTAGGTTAATAATTTTTAGGTGTTAGAACACACGAAAATCACCAAAAATTCAATAAAAACTGTGGCCCCTAGTCGGCTTTTGTTTCTCCAAATTTCCCGTTCTTTGGGAGGAAGAGCAATTAGGGCATTTGCAAAGTTTACAAAAATTGTAGGGTACATATCCAATTGTACCTATGTGTGAGTCATATTTGTAAACATAAATATGATCATGGGGTTAGAAATGTCATATTATAGCTAAAAACAACATTCAGCAGAAATTAAGCCTGATGCCTGTTTTTTGTCTCAACACCTGTTTTTAATTCAATTAAAAAACAGGCGTTAAGAGCACAAACAGGCGTTGAAAGTAGTTACAGTTTAAAATGACCCACGATAAGTCTTTTTATCTTTTTGGGTTTCTTATTGCCATTTTCGGTTACAAAACAATGGAGAGGTCCACACAAATTGGACTCTTTTCTTCTCTTTTTCATTTTTAATCAAAGTTCTTCTTTTTGTCTTGCTTTTGACGATAATGAGTCAAGCGTGGTCAAGCCACCACTTTCCACTCCTTTCGGCTCAAGAAAAAGCGCTTTGGAAGCATCCGGTTATGGATAAGGTAAGCTTTTTTTTTATTTGATCATGTCTTTATGAGTTTATTTTATGCTTTGGTAATTTCTTTTAGTTTGAATATTTTTTATCTTGATTTCATGTTTTGCTTGTTTTTTATTATTTCTTTTTGAATTTTCCTTGGATTAACTTGGATTTTCATGTTTTAATTCATTTAAATAGATTTAGATTGCTTTAAACTTGATTTATGAATGCTATCAGTGCCATAATTCCAGTTCACAAGCCCAGCTATCTGAAAAGCTTCCATACATTGGAAATCTCCAAAGCCTCCTTACCCAAGGAAGCTATAAGAGAATATTTGCATTGCCCTTTCGATCTTTTGCTAGAAAAAGATTGGAAGAAAGCCAGTGACTTTGAAAATCCATTCAAGTTCAGGGCATTCACTTTAGTTGTCTTAGGACAACTATTGCTATCACATAGTTGCCATCACATCCATGGTGTCTTGCTCAACATCTTAGACCAGCACCTTCAGAAGAAAGCATTAGCACCAATGATCATCTTAAAGACCATCTCTAGTCTCTCATATTGTGCCCGACATCCCAAAGGCCGACTATATGGTTGTCCAACTTTTCTACAAGCTTGGTTAATGGAACATATATCTATCCTTGCATCTTTCCCTGCTTATGTACCACGGGATTTAGCTCCAGTACAGATCCATGCCAAAAGTCGACCCCAAAAGTCGACCCCTACCAAACAAAACTGCCACATCAGGATACCAGAAGCTACTAGCAACCATGCTTCCGGAATAGATTGCTTGGCGTGTCATATGGCACAAGGCATGTTATCCACTCCTTGCTACCAAAGACCGCACATACATGGTTATCACGGGAATCCACCAGAGCACTCCCTATGTACCGATACGTGTTCTTCAACAATTCTCACTTAAGAAAGACTTCTTTAACTTCCCCACAGTCTTCAAAGATATATGCAAGATTGACCATCATACATCCAATCATACACTATCCACATTAGTTGCTCTATGGGATAGCTCACATACTGGAGTCTCAGGACATCCACAGCTAGTATCTGCAAAGACAGGCTATGACACCAGCATATGAGCGATGGCTTTTACATAAGCCTCTTGTACAACCTGCCACACCTTCAACATCTACCTCTTTGAACAAGAGACAGTGCACCAAATCTACATCATCATCACTTACAGAGCCTTCTCACACTCAGGCAAAGTATGAACAAGCATTGTTAGACTTAGCCGAGGAACAGGCTTCACACGCCCAAACCAAAGCTACCCTAGAAGCTGAGCTACTTTTATGTACAGAGGCCAAGGTCTCGCGTAAGTGTACCCAACATTAGAATGAAAACCAAGTAAAGCTCATTCACTCCCTGAAAAGTGAGCTCAGTGATAGTAAGACTTCCCACAAAGATTTGGGATGTGAAATGAAGTACAGCAATAGCTTGGCTTTTGTGTAAGATCTGGATAAAGTCATGGGTTCACAAGCTGAGGGAACATATCTTCTCCTTGGGCTATGAGCCAGTGCCACCTTCATCACCTCTAGCAATGCTTAATCTTTAGATTTCCATTTTGTTATCTTTTGATGTGTTAGGACAAGTACCACCTCCTTTTGTAATCTTTCCCGATATATATATAATGTACAATGTTTTTGTTTCCAAAATCTTGTAGTTAATATTAAAGGAAATAAATTCACCTGTATGACATATGCACTTATAAAGCACCTGCCTATCAATCTAGGAATAAATATATAAAAAAAAACCTTACAAAAAATAATAACAATGAACCCTCATTTTCTTCCAATTTAATTAAGCAAGCTACAACCGCTCCCCCAGAGACTTGACTGCAGAAGCAGAAAAGGGCGCAACGTAGCAAAGTGATGACTGACAAGTCAACACCTCCTCCTACAGCAAGTACTGCACCCCTCATCATACTAAAAGCATCGAGGGGAAACTCACCTCCCACAATAACCACTCCAGAAAGCACCCTCCCAAAGGGATTCAAATCAGAAGTGGGGCAATATATGCGGGACTTCATGTCCCGGCATAGTTGGACATCCACCTCAGAATTCGGCCAATCCTCTTCCACGCCCCAAACCTCTTTGCCATCTCTTAGCCAACCCAATTCCAATGAGCAGCCTCGAATTCCTACCCTCTTTGAATTTGAAAAGCTGATGTTTGAGTATCTGATGAAGTAGGGAGGACCTCACAGCCAAAGTTCAACAGCTAAACTACCACTTCCCAGTACTCTCGAACAGACTGTACCACATAGCCAAGCCTACACATAAGGTCCCACTTATGTCACGGCCCCACTCCGACCCACAACTTCATACATGCAGCTAGAGCACCAGACCATCTTCGATCTTGAAGAATAGTATGGACCATCAATGATAAGTAAAAAAGGAAAACGAGAAAGATGAAACTAGTGCACAAATAGCAAAGCTTGCTATAGAGTTGGAACTCATGAAAGGGGGACAGTACCCCATCTCTATGGGCTTTGAGAATCTTTGCATCTACCCTGGAGGTGTGCTACCACCGAACTTCCAAATGCCTAATGTTGAGAAATAGGATGGTACTATATGTCCCAGGATGGATCTTTGAATGTACTGTAATGCTATGTTCCAGTGGAGACATGATGAGCGGATCCTGGTCGAGAATGTTTGGCCAGAGCTTGGAGAAGAATGCAGGGAAATGGCTGGCAAGCCAAGAAAAGAACAACATTAGCACATGGAGAGCCCTGACACGATTGTTCCTCAACCATTATAGATTCAATCTTGAATTGCTTCCAACCAGAGAAGAGATTCTTTGAGGGTCCACATTTTAGAACCCCATTCATGTCATCAGTAAGTTTTCCACCTCTTGTAAGTTTTCTCCAGTAAAGCACCATAGATGAAAAAATTACCATTTTTCCCTTATACCTTCAAAGGCTCAATACTCACTATTTGTCATCCAAATCACTGAATTTCTCAACCTACATAAGCCTTCTTGTCATGAAGTATCACAGGCAAGGAATTCACATTTTCACTTTTTTCGACCCATGGGTAAAAATTTACCATTTTACCCTTTTTACTTAGAGAATGACCCCTGGACCCTCAAAGGACACCTAGAGCCTCTCTTGTGATCGAAATGGTGTAATTTCAAATCCTATGCATCCCTAAGCCCCCCGCTCCATAAAACTCATAACAGGTCAGACACTACTCAAGATCGGCAACAGCCAATCTCTCAATCTATGGTAACCCTCACCAAGAAATTACTCTTGTAGAAGCTCTCAGAAACTCATCCGATCTCTGAATCTAGAAAGGTCAGTTGCCATACCTCGGCCCCGACCTTAGCTTCAAATCTCCAGGTTTAAGAAAAAAGTTTTGAAGTCTCGAACCTCTATGAAATCTCAAATCCTCCCCGAAAGGTCAAAAGGCTATTTTTCCAGTTTTGGCTCTTATAAAGCCAAAATATTCTCTAAACCTCCAAATCAAGATTAGTTGGTGTCCATTTCTTTAGAATCGTGAGGCCTTCAAAAATCTATCAGAGTAGCAAGGACTTTTGCTAAATCTATCTACCAAGATTCCCTTAAATACCCCAAAAAGCATGATGAATCAGATCTAAAAATCAGGTGCTCGACCAACTCCCGGAAGCGCATCTAAAATCAAAAATTCAGATAGTCAAAGGCAATACCACTATAAATTTAAAGCCTCGAGACTATTAGACCCTCACTAATTTACAAAAAATCCATGACCCAAGTAGTCATTTCTGCCCAAACCCAAAAAAAAGTATATTTTGTCTGTATTTGACATGTGGAATGCCCTTAAAAGTTCTACTGAGCTCATAATGCAACAAGGTCAAAGCCATTTTCTCAGTTTCACCCTTGCCCTCAACAAAGCATTTCACAAACCCCTGGTTCAGGAAATGTTTGGCCATTCAATTTCACCAGTCTTCAGGCAGCTATAGAAACCCAATCAGTTTAAGCGACTCTGCTTCAAAAAACGCTCGGCAGTCCTATAGCTCAAAGACTCCCTAAACTTTAAATCCCCCAGATACGACCCAAATCAGCATTTTAAAGAAAAACCAGTAACATTCCTTGTACAATTTTGTCAAACCGCTCGAAAAGTGGTTTTTGATCAAATTTCCTGCTCGAGTACCATATCTCGCGTAGTCAGAAGCTGTGAATCACCTAGACCTAGGAGCATCTATCCCTGAGCCACCCTCAGATTAATTTTACTATCTTGCCCTTTTAAACAACATCTGAGAGCTTTTCTGGCCTAAAAAACTCTGATTTTACCCCTTTACCCTTTTCGTAATTTGGTTCTGACTAAACCAGTGCGACCAGAGCATCTATGACTTCTAAAATTGAAACTGACTGGGCCAACTTATGAGCTTGAGAGCTCACACTGAGTGATAGCAACAAGAAGGTTCAAAAAAATCAGAAACCATATATTATTTCAAATGAGCTAAAGATGAGATATTTTGCATTTAATGCATCCTCATCTTTGGCCCATTTTTTAAAACCTTTGGATTGGAATCTTCCAAACCCCTCTCTCTCAATCTCCACCCTTAAATGTTTAGGTTGAATTTTTTAAATCCCTCTAGACACCCCTAGAGCCCCTTATTTGGCATCTTGATGCCCCCCTTTAGGTTTGGAACCAATGGGATTTTGCCGAAAGGCATCCCCCATGTCACCTAAATCTCTCCCCCCATCCAACCTCATTAGCACACCCCCTTATCTCACCACTAAATCAACAAAGACAATACCCATCCAACCATCCATGTTGCCAAGTCATTGATCCATGCCCCTCACCTCAAATCAATCCCCACCCTTCACCTAGGTTTAATCTTAGCCTTCCACCTAACTTAGGATAGAGATCATCCTAGCCCTCCATCCCATGACCCTTATCCTCAAATCCAACCCTCCATTGAATCAATTTTGGGCTATCGACTTCAACAGGGTTGGCAACCAAGAACCGTAAACCTAAGAGAGAAAGAGGAGGAAGAAGAAAAAGTATAAATCAGCCCAACCCTTGCCAAGGTAAGCCTAAACCTAGCCTAAGTTCATCATCTACATTTCAAATATGATCATTTAATCACTATTATGCTGTCCAATTTATGTTAGAGCACTGCTCTAATTTGGGTACATGGTAGAGGCTTAACAGCCTCTACTTTGCTCTTGTTTTTTACCTATTTCAGTGTTGATTTTGGTATGAATTTTGTAGAGGGATTATTGAACCCAAATTTTACTATGTTATTCTATACATATATAGGTTTTTATTTATTCAATTTCATGATTTTTAGAGCTGTGAAAGGCGTCAAGATGGCCCCCAAATAGACCCCAAAAATTGGGTCTTTTGAAACTTAATTTTGGGGAATATTTGCTGATTTTATTCTGAATTTTATGTGCATGATATTGAGCTAAATTTTTTATATGATGTCCTTCTATACCTCCTTTATAAGCATGTTTAATTTTAGGATTTTTGCAAAACCCTAAAGGCTTAAAAATCAAGAAATTCAGCTATTGGATTTGCTCTCAGTAACTAACGCCTCTTTTTTAGTGAATTAAAAAATAGGCTTTAGACAAATAGGCATCTGGGATACAATTAGGCATTAAGATCTGGGACCCACCCCAGGGAGCCCTGATTTTTCCTAAACTTATCCCATGGCATTTCTGACCTCTATAAGTCACCCCTGTGCACAAGCACCTCTGTGGGCCCTTATTTCTGTTGAATAGAAATTCAGGCGTTGCAGTGACTTTTAGGTGTTAGGCCTGGACCTTAAAAATCATGTCTTCTAAAAATTATCTAAGTGTAGGTTAACCCTAGGGTTAATACAGTGACTTAGGAGAAACCCCCCTTTTAGGCCCTACTTGGGTGGCTGAAAAACCCAAATTGGCTATTGATTTTACATCTAACGCCTGTTTTTCCCCTAAATTAAAATTCAAGCATATAACAAACAGGTGTCAGACTAAAAAATAGGCGTTAAGCCCGTGACAGGTGACTGTAGGGCCTACTTTGGGAGATTATATCTCCACGTGGCCTGTACCTAAGACCCCTAGGGTTGCACAATGTGACCTTAGAAGACCTTCTTTGCCTCAAAACCTAGGTCCCACAGTGTGGGGACCCACCAATCCACTTTTAAAATATTATAAAGATGATAATCTGGTCAGAATCTCCAACGCCTGTTTTTCACCCTGAATTAAAATTCAGGCATTGTAAAAATAGGTGCTGAGGTGAAAAAACAGGCGTTAAGCCTGTGAACCAAAAAAATGAATCTTCTTTCTTTTCTCCCCCTTTCTTTAGGGTTAACTTCTAACCCTAAAAGGGCAAGCAACAAGCCATTTAGAGGGGCTAATCATTCCTCTAAAGACCTAACCCATGAGGGGTCTCATGTGTATAGAATAAGGTAAAATCAGGGACAATTTGTGGACTATTCATAAGTCAACGCCTATTTTTCACCCTGAATTAATTTCAGGTGTTGGAAAAATAGGCATTGAGAGTAAAAACAGGCGTTAGGCCTGAGAAAAATTCTGTAAACCTCCAATTCACATTAAGTAAAGTTAAAACCCTTCAATTCCTGTC
>JAOXJP010228364.1:0-11136 GCA_025762735.1 Platanus orientalis | reverse complement strand
CCCTACAACTTTTTCCATCAACTTCTTACTCCAAAAATTAACATTTTTTCCCATCAACTATATCATTTTTGCAGCAATTTTTAGTTTTCACTAACACTTTTAGCCTCAAATTTCTGGTTGCCAGCAAAAACAAATATATAAACAACATTTAATATTATTTCTACCACATCCCTAATATCAATTTTTCTTGGGGAATTAGAATAAAACCACAACCACAAACTAAAGAAAACATCGATTTGTTAATGGCTTCAAAACTTCATTTGCTTAAGATGTAAAAGTTGGGCATGCTCTTAATTACCAGTCCATGAATGTGTTATAGATGAAAATACATACAAAACTATGAGAGCTTAATTCAAAGCTTTGTTTCTGAGCCTAATATCAGTACACCCTACACCATTTGATTGACTCAATAACATTAATGCACCCTTTGTATATTGCACTGAAACAACAGTTCTTAGTCCCACCAGTAGATCAAAAAATGCTAGTACGATGCTTATACATGCATTTAGGTATTGGATACACAATCACATCCCAGCCTCTCTTGTTAGTCCTCAGCTCTGGCTGCCCCAAAAACTCTTGGTGCAACTTCTTCATGATACTCCCAAACTCTGAATTCAACATTAAGGCGTCTTCGAAAAAGGGAAGCATCACCTGTTTGTTGGGCTTTATGTATTTCCTATGGCCTGCATAGGCTTGGTGACCCTGTTCAAATACCCAGGAAAAAAAATAAAGAATCAGTGACTAGGATGAATAAATTCAGCTGTTACATTAACTCGAGCATTTTCTCATGCATTTACAAGGCATCTCTACCTGCATGGCACAACCCATATTTCCACCATGGGAAGGCATGAAGACGTTGTTGCTCAATGAGACAAGGTAGTCAATGGCAGATAGAGTTGATGAACCAGCCAGCACTTGCAATTCTTTTTATTTTTTATGAATCGGTTCTTTTTTTCAACCTTCTCCACACTTCGAAAAAAAAAGAAAAAAAAATAAGAACACCAGTGAAACAAAGGAAAAAAATATAAACATGAGATTAATAGAAAAGAAAGCAATTTATGAGCAAGAACTCTCTCTGAGTCGCGCTACGCTGAAGTTTTTATTGATCTTATAGCTTCTCAATAGCTAAGCAGTGAGTTTATAAAATAATAAATTCCATATATACAATAGAGAACATGAGGAACAAATGTTTTAAGAAAAGATCTGACATCAATAAGTTTAGAGATGATATAGAGAAAATTTTTTATAGAAGAAGGATGTGGCCTTGATAAGATGAAGTTGGTAGCAGCCTTCACCAGACATTCAAATTTCCATGGTTATCATGCACCTATGACCAGCCAACTTTGACACACTGGGGAAGATTTTACATAGATGATTGGAAGTCGCATGACATAAAGATGGATCTTTGTGAGAATGGAGGCCAATGTCAAGACAGAATCCTAACAGACCCAAAGTAAAACCTCAGGTATTTGACCTTAAAGAGTAGATAGTGCTCTATATCTCTTCTGACTAATCTTTACCTAAGCGTTTGCATTTCCTTTGATTCTCTGACAGTTCCTACCAAGTGTGGGGTTTTAAATAGATCAAATTTCGATTTTAATTGAATCAATAATAGATTTCTAATCCAACTACAATCTAATAAAGTCTTCTCTTCCACATTTTCAAATTTATCCAATGGATGAAGAGTACCTCAATCTGTTTGCACAGGAACTTGACATATTCAACTGCGTCCTCTAACATGTCCACAGTATTAGTTTGTTGCAAATAGCAGCCATGAAATCATGATTTCAAAATTAAGAAGCATTACTATTTCACTATAATTAAGCAATTTTCTGTGGGTGGATATGATACTTTGTTGGAATTGAAATTCAAATCTTAATTAACTTGAAAAATTCTTAACCCATGTTTAAAAAATTTATCATGTTCAATAAGAAGGAGCAAATTACCTTCTCCATATTAGGTACAAGTTTTTGGAGCTTCCTTATCCGGTCACTGATTCGAGTGAAGAAGAGACAAACTACTATGTGAAGAAGAGAAAACATTTAGACAAACTACTATGTGAAGAAGAGAAAACTTTTAACAATTGATAAAGAGAGCTCCAAAATGCAAGGTAGGTTTTGAACCCAGGTCTGTGGTATGACACCCACAGACTTTACCAATTTAGAAATTTATTAGAAAAAAAAATACGATAGAAAATTCGGGAATTGATTTTCCCAAAAACAAATTACAAAAGAGAAAATTATAACTCAGTATAAGAAAATGAGTAAAAAAGCATGCAATGTTTGGAATAGAATTCTCAATTCACAAAGAATACAATAGAGCAGATTACAACTCAACATAAGACAATGAACAAAAAAAGCTAAAATCAAGACAACAATGGTATAGATTTTGGTAAATAATTTCTCGTAAATTAGGCTAATTGAACTAAAATACATAGAAATAATTTAGTTGGGAGCAAACTATCCATCATCTGTATCCCTTTCTATACAGCTATACAAGCACAATCAGTTACCTTAGCCGAATATAAAATTATGTCATTACTCTCCTCTTGGTTTGAATTCTCAAGTACCACTGTGATAGTCTTACCTGTCCTGGGAATATATTCAAATTCCTCATAGATAAAACCTGATACTGTCTCATACTGATGCCCCAGCAATGCACCAAGAAAAAAAATGAGGATGTGATGTGTTCCTCTAAAACCATTAAACAACAATAGATCATGATGATGATGATGATGAGAGAAGAAAATTTAAAACAATTTCAAATCAGTTACATCAATCAACATCCAGTAAAAAAGAGAACGTGTGACTATTTCCATATTGAGGACACACCACCATGATCACTCTCAGTTTAGATCACAAGTCCTGATGCAAATCTATTATGGAAAATGTAGCTTAACATCCCTTCCCTTGCCAACTTGCATGGATTCATGATGAGTAACATTTCCTTCATGAAGTGTAGAATTGAAACCTGCACACCATAGCCACATAGAAGAATAAACATGTGAAGCTTGACACATGTAAGCTTGTCCCTAGGCTTAGCCCTTGCAGCAGCCTAGGGATCTATTTCCCAAACTGATTTCAGTCTCAAGTTTGAGCCTTATTAACCTATGATAATACCCAGATTCCAGGTCCTGTTCAATCCCTGATATCATCCATACCAGCCTATAAACCCCATTAAAACCCCTCCTAATAGTTAAGATTTTAGCCTCTAAGTCCTATTATAGATACCCTATTTTGATTTCCATCAGTCTCTATCATATGTCCATATTTATTCTCTACAAACCCTGCTATGATCCCTATCTTAAAACCATTAACCCTGCTGTGCTTAAAACCCATGAACAACTCTATTACATACCTTTGTATCTGCCCTAAATCCTCCAGTGATAAGCCCTATTACTACCGTGTTATATAATCCTCAACTTGAGCCTAAACTTTGCTGTCCTCAACCCTAAATTAGTCTCTGAAACTAGTGTTAATTTGTTGCCAATAACTTAAGTTTCTATATCTTCCTTTTGTTGGCTGTGTTCTGGGTTCTAAAGTACATGTACTATTTTATATATCAACACCTTTCTTGGGTCATATATTAACGTGAGTAAGGATACTTTTTCTATCTGTTGTAGGTGTTTTGAACCTTATATTACAGTGTTGATTTGCCTCTATATTCCGATTGCCTCTCTTCTAGTTTGATCATTCTTTTAATTAAGTTGTATGTGTTTTCTTTTTTATACTGATGCTTAAAAGAGTTAAAGAGGAAGGTGTGAGGTTAGGCTTCAGAACTATAAGATGCATGAGGTGTAAGCTTCACGATTAGTTATTTTTTAAAATATAAGTATAGAAAATTTAAAGAACATCCAAAATGTAATGATATGTAGCTGACAACTCACCAGTTATCACATTTGATTAAGTTCTCCATTGCATGAAACCATCGGGTAATCATTGTGCTTATAAAATCCTGCAGCAATTACCAACTTTCAGATTGACTAGCAAGATTGGAATCCCAAACACTAGTCAAGTGAAAAACAAAACATAGTAATAAAATTAATCCAAAGGAAAATATCCCACATCATATATCTAAATCCAATATATCCTCCTGACTTTCACTGAAAATTTAAAAGATGAATAGGGAAAAAGATAAAAAGAAGAAATAGGCTATAAACACAGGGCAATGAAAGGTTACCCTCAGTCCGAGAATAGGTGGAGTGACTTTCATGTAAGCCAACTCATGAAGAGAAAATGTTTCTTATGAATAGAAATTCTTGAGAGAGGTTGTTCCCCACTTAGCCAAAATGCCACGATTTTGGCTATCAATATTCAACCTATTAATTTACAGATCATTTTAATGAAGTTTTAGGAACAATTATAGGAAGTTGCTAGAAAGTTGACCCATGGATGGAGGCATAATTTTCATAGTGAATGGATCAATGAATCTATTACAAATAATACTTGAATTAAATGGACTACAAATTTTTTTTTCTAAATAACGTGAATGGTATTAATGAAAGAAGAGGAGAGAAGAAAAGAGTACATAGTGCCCAGCCATAACATTGCTGGCCCGAAAGGAACTAAACAAAGCTTTCCCAAAATGTCATTTGGAACTCTCCCAAGACTAAAATCAATTACAAGAATATCTCATCTTCCGGACTACCCACAAAAATGATGTCTTTTTGAACACCCCTCTATCCAAAATTTCATTTGCCTCTCTAGGAATCCACTTGAACGAGATATTCAAAGAAGAACCCAAAGAAACTGCTTCCTTAATTAGATGAGTCAACCTCCATGGACCACCACTAGCATCTCTCATCCATCCAATTACCACCGCTGAGCCACCTTCTACCTCAATGTGGTGTGATGTTATTTATCTAGAATATATTAGTTTTTATCCAAAGAGTAGTGCCTTTAACTCTGTAGTGAGTGAATCTGCGTGTCCCAATGGACCTGAAAAAACAGCTATGCACTATCCTCTACCATCATATAATGAGCCTCCCATACCTGAAGGACCCTGATTTCTAATTGAGCTATCGTCAAAGTTCAACTTCAAGGCATTACCCATTGGGGGAGACCATCTTAGTATCTCTTGGTGCACAATAGGGGAGGATTCAATCACTAAGGGGAGATTTCTAATGAGATTGTCCATAGTTACTCTTTTGAAGCATGGTTCCTCCATCGCCCAATAAGCCAACCTAATGGATATAACTTCAATCAATTGGTATGGTGTTCTTTTTTTATCAAGAAATATCCGCCGATTTCTTTCTTCCCAAATGGACCAAATAATAACAATAGGCAAGTATTGCCAAATTATTTTGCCCCTTTTAGGTAACCTGCCCACATGCCATTGACTAAAGAATTCCACCACTTCCCTTGGGAATACAAAGGATACCCCAAAGGCTCTAATGAAGTACCCCCAAATATGCTTCACATCGGAACAATGTAGGAAAATGTGATTAACTGTTTCACCATCTTCATAGCATAAGTGACATATATGAGGGAGAAGACACCATCCTTCACATCTTCACTATAACAGGTCCCCTATATTAACACATTTATGTGTCACCTCCTAATACAGGGCTCTATACCTAGGAGGACCATGTGATTTTCAGATGATTTTTGTGGGAAAAAAAAAGGACGAGTAGGAGGGATTAGAATTAAGAAAATGATTTACAAGAATGTTCCGAAAGGAAGATGGGGAGAAACGGCCACTCGAGGTAAGGGACCATACTCTTAAATCAAAGGAAGAAGGGTTAATGAAGACATCTGTAAGGAAACAAATTAGCAATGACATCTGCTCCATTTCAATGTCTCTAAGCCCTTTACACAAACCAATATCCCATGTAATGTTCAAAGAAAGAGATGATGAGGAATAGCAATAGGAGATTGGTAATCTTTTTTTGAGTGAGATAAGAGTAAATTCTTTGAAATTTTGATGCTAGAGTTTCCTCACCCTACTATTTATCCTCCCAAAATTTGATTCTATCCACTTTGCCAACATCATATCTGATAAAGGGTGTAAAACTTAGGTAGACTCTACTAATGTTCTTTCATGGACATGTAGAAAGTACTCTTCCACTAGTTTTGGCATCCCATCCATTATTATCTAGACCATATTTAGCCACAATTATCGAGTGCCATATGCTTCCACACTCCATCGAGAATCTCCATAACCATTTTGTTAATAAAGCATCATTCCGGAATGTTAGTTTCCCCAATCCTGGGCCACCTTTTTCTACAGGCTTACATACCATCTCCCAATTTAGTAAATGGTCATTTCTATTCTCCCCAGGTTCCCACAAGAAATCTCTTTGCATTTTCTTAATTGCTTTAGTCACTTTGGCAGGGGCCTTGAATATTGACATGTAGTATATTTGCATATTTGAAAGAGTTGATTTTATCAAAGCTATTCGGCCACCTAATGATAAATAATTCCTTTTCCACTAGCCTAATCTCTTAGAGATCTTTTCCAACACAAGTTGCCAAAAAGAAAGGGCTCTTGGGTTACCTCCCAAAGGGAGACCAAGGTATGAAATTGGCTAGATATCCTGTTCGCATCCTAGACAATCAACATAGGAGGCTAAAGTTTCATCATCCAAGTTGAGATCAACCACTTTAGATTTCATCATATTTACTCTCAATCCTGATATGCGTTCAAAACAAAATAGAACTAATCTTAAATTAGCAATATAGTCTTGGTTTGCCTCACAGAACAGGATCATATCGTCTGCAAAATAGAGATGGGATACTGATATCTGACCATTGCCCACTTCAAAGCCTTTCACTAGATTTCTTTCCTTAGCTTTACTTATTAGTTTTCTCAAAGTATCTGCAACAATTGTGAATAGAAATGGGGAGAGGGGGTCCCCCTGTCTAAGACCCTTTTTGGCAGCAAAGAATCCCTTTGAAGTCCCATTTATAAGGATTGCATAATGTACTGAAGATATACATCCCATAATCCATTTTCTCCATCTTGGTCCGAACCCTTTTAATTCCATCACATAGTCCAAGAAATCCCAGTTTACCAGGTCGTATGCTTTTTCCAAGTCCACCTTACACACAATACCTTTCCTACTTTTAGCTTTTATTTCCTCCACACATGCATAAGAAATGAGTATTTCATCAAGAATTTGTCTATCTTTAACAAAAGCCCCTTGAGAGGATGATGTAATTCCTCCCATAACTTCACACGTTCTTTTGGACAAGACCTTCGAGATGATCTTATATGCACTACTAATCAAGCTTATTGGTCTAAAATCCTTGGGGGAGAGGATACCATCTTTTTGGGGATGAGGGCAATGAAGGTGGAGTTCATGCTCATGTTAATAGTTCCCCTTTTATAAAACTCATGAAACACCAACATAAGATCATTCTTGATCACATCTCAACAAGATTTGTAGAAAGTCATTGTGAACCCATCCGGACCCGGGGACTTCTCACCATCCATTTCCATAATGGCCCTATGAATTTCTTCTTCCGTAAAAACTTTTCTAACATTTCTGCCTCAGAGCTCGATATAGACTCCCACGTCAAACCTTTCATTCTCTTACATATATTAGGGAAAGTGGAGTATAGGGTGGTAAAATATTGGGAAAAGGCACTTTTAATCACCTCAGGGTCTTCATGAGTATCACCGTTCCAAACAATCTTGGTTATTTGCTTTTTGAAATATCTTGCATTAGCCATTCTGTTGAAGAATTTTGTGTTTCCATCAATTTCCTTAAACCACCTATCTTTTGCTTTTTGTCTCCATTTGACCTCCTCATCCCATAGAATCTTTTCATATTGAATTTTGAGCATTCTTCTTTTAGCCCCTTCTTCTAGATTCAAAACCCTATCTTCCTCTATTCTATCCAACATCTCCAACTCCAAAGAAATCTTGTTCTTCTTCTCCTCAATGTTCTTAACACTTCTTTATTCCATCCTTTTAGCTTTCCTTTTATATGTTGTAATTTTTTCATGAAGGAGAAGCCTTGCCATCTGGATACTTGAGCTTCACACCACCATTCAGATACAATGTTTTTGAATTTGGGATGGGACAACTACATGTTCTCAAATCTGAATGGAGAGGGGTCTCTTCTCATAGTTGAGTGATGTAGCAGGATAGAAGAATGGTCAGATGTAATCCTTGGCAATGCGCATTGGGATGGAATCCCAAATGTGGCTTCCCACTCCCATGAGTAGAGAAATCTATCCAATCTACTACAAGATGGATTCTCTTGGAAATTAGACCAAGTAAATCTACCATTCAATAACGGACAGTCTATAAGAGCACAGTTATTAATGAATCCATTAAACCCCTTTATTGATCTTGTAGTTCTTGATCCCCCTCTCTTCTCCTGTGATACCCGAATTGCATTGAAATCTCCACCCAAATACTAAGGAATATCCCATAGTGCCTGTATATCAGTTAGTTCAAGCCAAAACACCTCCTTTTCAAAAGGTCTAACCGGACCATAAATCGAGGTTAGACACCAAACTACCCCATCATCCTTATTCTTGAACTTGGTAGAAAAAGTGTATGCCCCTGGGAGAGAATCCAACTCTTCAAATAGGTCATCCTTCCAAATGATGATTTGTCCTCCCGATGCACCAAACAATGGAAGATAATCCCAACATTTATTTCTAGAACCCCAAATACTTCTAATCCATTTTTTATCTACAGCCTCAAGTTTTGTTTCTTGAATCATAACAATATCAGCCTTTGCCTTTTTATCTTTGATGAGAATCTTTTTTCTAGCACTCCCCAGGCCTCTAACATTCCATGCCAAAATCTTCATGGGCAACTTTTAGTACCCCTATTTCTTGATCTTCTTTCTGGACAGGTCTCTTTCAGTCTAAAGTTAGTTTCATAGTTTATCCCCATAGCCAAATTACCCAAACTCCCATCTCCTGCCTCTATGTGCTTCTTTTCTTAGTACAATAGGAGAAGATAAGATGCCAAGTTTTTCCTCAAAGTTGTCCATTTGGTTTTGTAAACTCTTGTTCATCACATCCTGATTTTTTAGGGTTATATCCAAAGAAAATTCAGTGTCCTATCTTCCATTAGTCCTCTATGGAGGATTAGGTGTATTAGGCAGGTTGTACCCACTCTGCCCGTTCAGTAAATCCTTACCAATTTGTAGGCATCTAGTGGAAATCAGACCAATCATTATCTCCACCACAGTTACCAATTGATTATGGGACAACGTCTTCAACATGCCTAAGACTATCCTCAAGAGCACCCCTTGCCTTCTCAAATTTTAAGAGCACAGAATCCCTAGTTATAGCCTATGAAGTAAAAAGGATGCACCAATTAATCACTCATGAGAAAAGTTCAAACTGATCTAAAATGAGTTGCAAATCTGGGGTTTAATAAAATTTTGCTTATCTATCAAAATAATAATAAAACTCAAACCACCAAAGAAAACTTATGTTAAAGTAATTCACCCCGATGCATTGGTAAACCAAATATCCACACTATTCTGAAAACAGAAATGACAAAGAGAATGGGATAATGAAAACAAACTTGAGCCAATGAAATCACATTTTGGACACCCCAAATTACTTGTTGTATTTGGACAAACAATTAATCATTCTAAATCACTATTACCTCCCAAAAAATTGTAAATGGAGTAAACCAACAACAACCATTTTAATCCCTAAATGATTTCTCACGAACAAAAACAAAAAAACAAGAAACATAAAAAACAACCATTGGAAATGTGGGGTTTTTCATATGATGGGCAAAACCAAAATCGCTCAATACCTGAACCATGACCGGCTCATCCGTCTCCACAGCCCTCCTTGCAAGCTTTGCATATGCCTCCATCTCCCACCAAATGAAGCTACTACTAAATGGGCTGTTTTCCAAAGAATAAGCCAAAGATGGAGGCGACCCATCTTGAAACTTTATTGCTCTCAACTAGAACCCAAAAGCCAGATTTAGATCATCCATTAAGGCTCATGAACTCTTCTTACTTTTCCACAAACAACCAATAAAACTTTAATGCTCAAAATTACATCCATGGTGCATCCACAGAGCATAAGGTACAGAGATTGTAGTATTGCAAGTATATACTGACATGGTGTCCTACTGGCCCCAAATACGAGTAAGACACTAACTAAACCACCTGTACTTAACGACTGAAATGACCAAAACAAACTGTTCAACAAAGAAACAAGAAAAATAGAAGTACACAATAAAAAAGAAAAAATAAGTAATCTCTATAGAAGCACAAGGCATAGTATAAATTACAGAGAAGTTACTCCCACACTCAAAATAGAGAGCAGCTTTAGCTGCAATCCACCAGTAAGCCATATCATTTACATAGCCTTGTAAATGTAAATAACCTGCCAATTAAACACATGGCATAACATTAATAGTGCAATGATGAATGAGGACAGGTAAATGCAGCCCCAGATGATGTATCATAGATCTCCCATCATCCCTCCCACCACTAGCTATTATTATTATAACCATAGTCCTATCCCACACCCCAGTAGTTACCCTAAAGGCAGTGGTGTTTCCTTTGCAGTTCATATGTTCAGTGATGATAACACAAACAGTTGTGTTGTCATGTAAAGAAACTGATCTATGAGAGATAGAGAGGACAACTTGAATTGTAGTTGGTAGTGTTGATAGTGATCTTTCAATGGGTGGTATGAATGGAATGTCTGAAGGGTGAATCTTTTTTAGTTCAAGTGTGTGTAGGTGTTGAAAAAGAAATGTTTTCATTTCTCTTCAACTATTTTTTTTTTTTTGGCGTTTGGAGTAATAATCTCTTCAACTATGTTTGTTTGTTTGTTTGATTCTTTTTTCTTTGTTTCTGGACTTGTTTTGTTGCTTGTGATTGTGGGGGTATGGTAACATTATTTGTTTATAATAATAATAATAATTCAAAAGAGGTTAAAATATATCTAAACCAATGGTACCTTCATCGAATAAATTAAGCCAAACAGACAAACATCTCTTATCCTAACCCAAAATTCCAACCTCAAACAAAGAAAAGAACTCACTACCTAAAAAATCAAACGAAAATGTAAGAGATCCGAAGCTTACCACTGTAGTTAATGAGAGAGCATGAATATAGTTGAAGAACCCCCTGGGAGCTGAATCCGCACTGTTTTCCACCGAAAACCCGTCGATCGAGAGCAAAAAGGACAAGAT
>JAOXJP010228363.1:0-11136 GCA_025762735.1 Platanus orientalis | reverse complement strand
AGATGGCCTCCTATCATTTTTAGGAGCATTAAAAGCATATTGTCAACTACAGAAGTGGATCATCGAGTACATTGTTGGCTGCTGGAGTGGAGTTATTTTACACATTGTTGACTGCTAAAGTAGGCGTACATCATTGGCTACTGAAATGGAGCATTGATGGCTCATTGTTGATTGCCAAAGTTTTTCATGAAGGGAGGATGATTGACTGGACAAATTTCTTTTCTTTTTCCCTTTTTTGCCTCCAAGGCCCTCTTGGGTTTTCCTTGAGACTGGGTTTGCCACCCTTTTTTCCCTTGACTCCTTTGCAGGTTTTTGGCCAAGACTAGGATTTCTCATTTTATTTGCTTTGCCCCCCCCTTTTTTTTTTTTTTCTCTTGACGCCTTTACAGGTTTTCACCAAGACTGAGTTTCTCATAATTTCTACATTATGATCATCAGTCAAGACATCTTAGATGTGTCTCCATGAAAGGTTCCACAATATGTGGTCAACGTTGCTGATTGATGCTGCTTGCTGGATGTGGCCAGATTTTTAAAAAATGACTCATGTCTTGATGATGTTCAATGTCATGCTTTATCGTTGAATTGCTGAATCTTCAAATCAAAATTGGTTCATGACATCATACATATGCAAGCTTACTTCTCAGACTTCACTAGGTGATTGGGCTTTTTGCTTAACTAAAACCACTAAAGGACTGACATCAGCAAGCCCATGACTCTTAAGAAATCAACACCTGATTTTAGGTTGAATTGCTTTTATTTAAACGAGTTCTTTTTTAGAGGCTTTTTGGACATTTAACCATTTGTTAGTAGTTAGTAAGGATCCCTCTGGGTTTGGGAAAACATTTTGAAAATATGTACATACAATATGCAAATCATGCGCACGAAGTGATTAAAAACTTTTGAAGAAGGGAAACTCTGTGGAGTATTCGATTTTGTAAAAAGCGATGCCCCTAGAGGCAAAAGAATGGCATACATTGCAAACAAGTCATGAGTTAAAATTTTTGAAATCCGTTCATCTAGAGGGAATCTAGAAGTTGAAAAAATACAGGGTGCAAGAAATCATGCATGAATTTTGGGAAATTGTGTATTTTAAAAACATGGAGTTTTACAAAGTTATAAAATGATTTTGAGAGATGGGGTTTGATAAAAGTGTGCTTTTCCAAACATGATGCATGCTTAAGATATGTTTAATTAAGTTGATGTTATTTTACTTTGAGACAGCATTTCAAGTAGGATCTTTGCAAGAACTTACATTTATGATTGTGATCTCTTCCTCGTACAACTTCGGCAATCTGGGACTTGGTCTTTTGTGAAAGGTGAATCCAATAGGATAAATGCAGAGAATGGTGTCCTAGGGAAGATATTTTATTTATATACAAGGGGCTACACTTGGAGTATGAAGGACGACTCACAAGTTGCCTACGTACCTGACATAGAGGTCAAGATCAAGTCAGTTCGTAGTTCGATCTGTGCATTATTTGCAAAAGATAAAAAGGGAAAGACAGGTTTACAAAAGTCTTCAAAATGGTCATGTTGCTTTGATGATGATGGCCTCTTGGTCAATGAGGTCTTGGATGTCGTGTTTCAGCTTCTTGCAATTGTCAATGAAGTGTCCAGGGCTTTGATGATAGGAGCAATATTCTTCTACATTGTATCTCTTTGGGAGGGGATTTGGCGGTGGTCTTGGAGGAAGTAGCTAAAGATATCCTTCATTTACTAGGTCAGTCAGCATGTGATTGATGGGATAAGGTAAATGAGTGAATTCCCTCTTAGCTCTTTTGGGGGGAGGAGAATAAGGTTTGTGTCCTCCATTTCTGGGTGGTGGAGCTTGGACTTGCACTGTTGGAATGTTGTTGTAGGTGTGAGTGTACTGAGTATGTAATGAAGGTATATGATATTGATGGTGCAGGTGGGATGGGGCCACTAAAGTCATGGGCGAGAGAGATGTAGTTGGAAGAAGCTCTGACTCTTTTCTTGCAGTCTTTAGGGGTGTTTGGATCTTTTAGATCCTATCCTCCAGCATGGCATGTTTAGTACCAGATGCAACTTGTACCATTGACACTAATTTGTTACATGTTTGGGTTATCACCTCATGTGTAGAGCCCAAGGCTTTTGGGAGAGTTGACACCATGTTAACTTCCTCTAAAGGGTATTCAAATAGTTTAGGTTTCACCATTTTTTACTATGGCAAGAAGTCTAAGTTGAACTTGTACTACTCCCAAAAGGCTCGTGACAAGCCTATCCAGGTCTGGAACTTGCTTCTATCTAGGTTTATAAGCCACCTAAGGGCTTGGCCCTCTAGGCTTGATGAAAATAGGTGGATGAGGACCCTCTCATCATTGTCCAATTGGAACATATCATTACAATATCTCCATAAGTGCGTGTAAGGGCATCCTCGCCCATCATACTTTGTGAATTTTGGGACCTTGATATCACTCGGGAGGCACATCCCAGGATATAAACATAAATCCTAAAAGCCTATCTTGGGGTAACGAGTCATTTCCATCTTTTCTTCCTCGCCTATGATATACTTTCCTTAGAAATAGATCTTTTTGGTTTTGGCTGTGTGGTGAACATCCCGAGTCTGATACAAGGATGGGATAATAGTGTGGGGAGAGGGGCTGTTGCGGGAATTGCTGGGTATTTATGCTAGTCCCCTTGAAGGTTATGGAGCTTCAATGGTAATCACATTTGAAGAAATTCCATAGTTGCTTGAGTGAGAGATCCTTCTTCCGGAATGTCTTGCTTGCTTGATCTTACTAGCTGTCCCAAAGTTGAGGAATTGTTAGAATGATTTTTAATTATTTGCAAGATAAATAACATTCATAAAAAAAGCATAAAGCAAACAAGAGGGTTTTGTCCCCCAGAATTTTATAATTATTGACAGGATTCATGTCTATTTACTAACAACACCACTTTAGAAACAAAATTTGTACATATATATATATATATATATATATACCGGAAGCGGTTACAAAAAAGAGGGGGTACTTGCCTCATTACATAGAAAATGAGAATGTAGAAAAAACAATCTAAAGATTAGGTGCCACAAGTGGCGATGGTGGAGGTGGCATTAGTTCGTAGCTTAAGGAGAAGAGTTATCTTCTCAACTCGTGAATTCAGGACTACATACCCTGATCTTGTATAAAAGTTGTGCTATTGCCATGTCGCATCTTAATTCCCAAGTCATCATAGGAAGCTCTACTATCATTGAGCTCACCTTTTAGGGAATGGATAAGCTATGATTAGGTTTTGTTCCCATGTCGAGTGCAGTCTCACGAGACTTTGGTCCTGGCACGGAGATGTGACTCGGCTTCTAAGTAGGCCTTGGTTTGAGTATGTTGGACGTGCTCATCAGCTAAGTTTTGTAGGACTTCCTCATATCTTATCAAAGTATGATCAGGCTTCTAAGAAGATAATGTGTGGTGAATTAATGCAAGGCCTCTTGTTCGAAGAGGTAGACGTGACAAGTGTGTCGGCTGTGTAGGAAGCTTTTGGCGAAGCCACTACTCATAAGTGGGTGACATAGCCTGGATTTTTGCGGATACATGGGCCTAGTGACAAGTAGTCCATGTATGTGAGTCATCCCACAGGGCGGTCAAGCGAGACCGGATAAAGGTGGGTATTTTGTAATTCAGCTTATGTACATCTTCAAAGACTATAAGGAAGTCAAAGAGAACTTTCCTGATAGTGAACTGTCAAAGGATGCGCATAGGTACATAAGGGGTACTCTAGGATACCCCTATGATAGTCATAAAAGGGTGACTCTTGGAGGACAAGTGTGATAGCTTGTTTTGTGCTTCTTTCTTTGCTAGGTGACAGGTTTAGGAAGCACACTGAAAAGTAGACTCTGATAGTCAGATGTCGTGGCCTCAACCGGAAGAGGTCGGGTGTTGATATATGCATTTGCTATAGTTAAATTACAGGATATATGAGTGGGGGATGATGAAGAAATGGTCATATGTTCACACAACCAAGCTTGTAAGAAATTCGGGCAACCATATAACCTAACTCATTGATGTTGAGTGCATTGTGAGAGATTAGCAAGAGTCTCAGATGTGATCATGGGAGCTAGGGTCTTCTTCTTCTATTGTTGCCCCCAAGATGTTAAAGATGATACCATTAACATGATGACAACTTATATGAATCAAGAGTTGTCCTAAGATGACTAAGGTGAACTTTATGTACTTGATCGGGTTTGATAAATCACCGAACCTCTTCTAACTTCTTTGCAGTAAGAGGTTGAAAGGACAACGTATGTGTTCTCCCGAAGCTTCTTTGGGCAAGGAAGTTTTGGGGATGCCTAATGCATAAAAGTTTTTGAAGTAGCTAGGCTTGTGAATCATAATTATGGCATTGATGCCAAGATAATGTTCCCATCCTAAGAAGGATTCTAGCTCCTTAATAGTGAGTGTGAGCTCTTTATTCTCCGAAGTGGAAAGCCATAGATGTCAGATCCAAAAAGGAAATGGTTCCCTCTATTAGTGGCCAATCCAAATTGATTTGAGCTAAGGCCAATGTTGCCCCTAGCCCGCTTTGAATTTTCCAAATTTTTCGTTCTTCGAGGGAAATGACAATTAGTGTATTTGCTAAATTCCCAGAGATGGTGGAGTACGCATCAAGTTGTACAAGTTTGTGAATTAAAAATCAAGTGTTGAGAGAATAATTAGGCGTTGAAACAGTTATAGGTAAAAATGCTTAACGCCTGATTTTTGCCTTAACGCCTAATTTTAATTGAATTAAAAATCGGGGGTAAGGCATTGAAAAATCAGGCGTTAGCCCAAAAAATAGGCGTCAGCCTAAAAATCAGGCATTAGGCCTAAGAGACATATTTGTCATTTTTTTTCTTCTTTTTGTTTCTAAACATTGTTCTAACATATTTTAACATGTTTTCCTTTGTATGCTAGAGGAATAGTAGAGTGCCATGGCTCTTGGTCCAGAGTTCTAAACTTGTGGAGGTGGATGCGCTCCAATGTCTAGGAGCGGGTGAAGGCCATGGGCTTCGACCATTTTCTTAGTTTACCGGTACTACAAGTCGACAAGGCTCTTCTAGTGGCATTGGTGGAGGGGTGGTCTTCCATTACACGCACCTTCAACTTTTTGATGGGAGAAATTAGGATGCCCTCGATAGATTTCTTTATTATGACGGGGCTCTTTATGGATGGTACCCTTCCCTTGAGTTCGGTGGACTTTGACCCAGAGTTGGTGACTTGATGCATAGGGCTACAGCCCGTGACATACTACAAGGGCACTAAGGGTGTCCTCCCTTCTTGGTTCGAGAATGACTATGTCTAGGCCATTAACCAAAGCTCACCCATGGAGATGGTGTTCTCCACCCGAGCCTTCCTAATCTACGTGTTGACTCGTTCTATCTTCTGTGGGAAGAGCAATATGATGTATTTCTACTTACTGTCGGCCTTGGAGGATCTAGACCTCGTGGCCACACGGAGTTGGGGTAAGTCTGCCCTTGGGTGGATGTACGCCAACATGAGCGAGATCTCTTCTGGGCAAGACCCTCATGATTTTATCAGGTTGCTTTCTATGGGAGGTATGACTTTATTTTATTTGCTTTTTGTCAAGTATTTTTGATACTTTATTTGATTTCAACTTTGTCTTATTATTTTTATTTTTTGCTTTTAGAGGTGTGATGCTATAAGCACTTTCCCTCCTTGACCCCTAGGTGGAGGGGTGAGGAGGTACTCCATTTTCCTTGTGTGGCGAGGTGGAAGTTTATCCACCATAAGACCCGAAAGTCGATCTCGGCCTTCCATCATGCGTTGGATTTCCTCACAGTGGACCAGGTAAGTAGACTATGCTTTTTCTTGATCTTGTTCATTATTTATTCTTTGTTTTGTAAATCATTTTCTAAGCTTTATTATGCTTGTACAGATCAAATGGCTCCCATGAACTCACTAGGACTTGGAAGCAGATGATGCCCGAGACCAAAACTCGACTTAGGGTTGGTCTCGCTAGAGGGTGGTGTTGGTGGCTTTGGGTGAGGTGACCATATACCTCGGTGAGAGGTGTTGGTGGTAGGTCGGAGGTGGGATAGAGGAGTTTGTAGTCCCACACTCACCCCCACGGGTGATTGATACTGAGGGTGCCACTGATCGAGGGGGTGTGGGCATCAAGGCTGCAGCTTTCTTAGACTGGGTCTAAGATTATCATGAGTGGTGGGCCACCTAGACCTGTGGGCCCTTAGGGAGACCCATTGAGCCTCCGGTAAGTGTGGTTTGGTTTATTTCTTATTTTTTGAAAGATATTTTTAATTTGTTTTGTTTCTTTTTAAAATTTTAACCACACTTGCTTGATTTTAACAGGCCATTGTTGCACAACCCCCAGAGGAGCCAGTACCCCTAGCCCATCGAGGGAGGAAGAGGAGAGTTCCCTCATCTGAGCTCGATTTGATGGACATGGTGCCTGAGGTGGTAGTTATGACTGACCTCGAGGGTGGGGCCAACGAGGAGCCTTTGCCAGAGGCGGAGCTTCCAGAGGGTTGGGTGCCCCCTGAGGGGATAACTCAAGTATATTTTGATTTGTTTTAAATACATTTGAAAATTCATGCCTTCTTTCTTTTAGAGTTTTTGACAAAGCTTTGTGTACTTATGCAGGTTTTTAGGGGATGTACCTCAGTGCCCTCCAGAAGTTGGCAAAGTGTTTTTCCCTAGTGAGGCAAAAGCACCAAACCCACCTAACTGAAATTACGGCCCAAAAGGCCAGTCATAGGGTTAAGGTAGAGGAGGTAATAGCATCACAACCTTTTGTTTTGTTTCTTTTAACACATTATTAAACATGTATTTCCTTGTTTTACAGTTACAGAGGTAGATCCCCATCTGAGGGGAGATAGGAGGTGTTGCTGGAGACACTGAGATGCCCTCTTCTGAGTCCAAGGTAAAGTAACTAGGGGAAGAGCAAACTGGTGGGGAGCATACTGTGGGAGAGTCTGAGACTAGTGGATCTATGGGTTTAGGGCTTGGTGGAGTTGAGTATATTCCTCCACCACATATGGCAAAGGGGGTAGATCTTGCTATGAGGGGATCAACTACTGCCACGCCCTCAGGAGGTGCTGCTACTCGTTCCAGAGAGGGCTGAGTCTACAGACGGGTGAAGCAAGGAGCGAGGAGAGAGAGGTTCAAGGAGAGGATGGCTAAATTGATAGCCAATCCTCCTACGAGTGATGAGGAGGGAGAGGATTAGAGGGGATGTGATGATTCTCCCCCCTTTTTTTAGGGATATGCATATACGCTTTTGATTGGGCTGTACATGTTAGCCCAGATGACTTGAGATTTTTATTTTGTTGACTTAAGAGGATGTTTGAACTCAGATTAGTTATGTACATTTTATTTACTTGAGCGTAACTTTTATTCATCCATTTCTTTGTTCCTTTTATGGTTTGATTCACATTTTGATCTATTCATGGGATGTCTATGCAATCTATGCCATCGTAGTTACATATATTCTGAAAAAGAGGTGAGAAGTATCCAAATGTAGATAAGAAGGTAAATCTTGGACCTAAATATCTGAGAAAATAATTTGGGCTAGTTTTATAAAGTCGGATATAAATTCCTGGTTCTTTTTAATCAATCATGCAAGCAATCAATTGAAATCATGGCAAACAAGCCTAAAGCTAGACCTCTAAGCTAGTAAGTATAACCTAAATGACTCTAACCTAAAATGAACTAAATGTGCATGCTTCTTTGAGATTCTACAAGACAATGTGTACCAGTCAACACACCTCCCCGAAAAATCGGATCATAGAGTGGAAACTAGCTTAGGTAACTCGGAATGACCGTGCTAACAAAGCAATAATTGCTCAAACGTTGTTCCCATCCTATGTGATAATCCAATGTCGGTCCATTGGTAGGTAATGACCTAGATAAGGGCTCATGAAAATGACGTATTGGTGCAATGTCATGTCCTAGGACTCATTTTGTGCAAAATAGAAAATAATAGAGATGTATTTATACATGTTGTTCAAATGTGAGTTTAATCATACTAACTAGTTCAAGATGTCATAAATATAAAATGAGCATGTTTTCTAACCTAAGCATGACAATTTTGAATGAGTGTTAAAGATGGAATGTAATCCTAACTAACTAATGGAGTGACCTAAGTCTAATCCAAAGCATATAGACATGTGAGAAATGTAAGCATGTGAGCAATGTAGCCAAAGCATATAGACATGTGAGAAATGTAGGCATGACAGTATACATATAAACAATGGAAAACATATTTTTAATATAATCTAAGACATGTACATGTAGAGATCAAGAAGTTTCCAACAGAGTCACCATTCTGTGGCCATCGGAGGGGTTCAAATTCCCTCGCCCGCCAGTGATTTTCGAGCCAACTCTTCAGCGTGTGATGTCAGTGTGTGAAAGGTTGTTAACCATTTTATAGGAGGGTTAGGCTTTTCTGGGAGTCTCCACCAACTCGGGGTTAACCAATAGAGTTGGACATTGGTTCTCCTCTCTCGATGAAGATGAAAAGTCTAGACCCGTAGGTCTAGGGGTTTAACTCTTAATACTGGTCTACATTCCTGAGATAAAGGGTAAGTTGTTTAGTTGCATTTGGGGAAGGTGTTAGGCATGCCAAATACCCCGTATTTTTAGGGCAGTTTCTCTCATTCATACATGTTTTGAATTATGTTAAAGTCCATGCTTGTTAAATGTAAAGTTATTGGTCTGGACTACCCCCGTGGTGTGATCATTACAGTTGCACCTGAGACATAGTCCCAAGCTGCCTACATACCCGATCTTATGTGGTTCAATGTGTTCTTAGGGTTTTGTCGAGATCAAACTGTATGTAGTTTTAGGGGTTTGTTGTGTATGCCAATCTCTGTAGTTAAGTACGTCTAATGGTGAGAGTGATTTAGGGTAAGTTCATTTTAGATTATTTGTATACTTACAGAATACTCCGCACTGCTGCAAAATGTAAACAAGTTAACTAAATGGGGGTCAGGACTATGTTGTAGCAATGTACATGGTTTTGAGAACCTAATTGGGGTATGGCCAAGTCTTAGGGTCTTTAGGTCACGAACCAATACAACATGACCCTAAGGTAAGGTGGAGACCATGAAAGGTTGGGACGAGTTGAAATATAGTGAACGGGTAGGTTAACTCGACCTAGTCGTATTGACATGACAACCACGACTCAAGCATTGTCTCCTAGGTAAAGTTTAGGTATCTGATACACTTAGAGATCACAAGTGTATAGTCAACCTTACTATGATTATTGGGAAAGCTAAAAGAAGCATTTGTAGAGAACATGTCCCTAGATTATGTCTATGAAATGGATTGGTTTGAAGTTGGGTTTCATTTGACTTTCACAGGCCTAACACCTGAAATTCATCATAACGCCTAAAAACACGACCCACAGAGGTGCCTAAGCACGTGGATGAATTCCAAGATGTCAATTGCCTCTGTATAGGCTTTAGAGAAGGTCAGGATTTAGTGGGGACGGTCCTAGATCCCGACACCTGAATTTCTCCAACGCCTATATTTCTTGTCAACACCTAAATTTTAACTGATTAAAAATCAGGTGTTGGGTTTAGACACTTTGAACTCCAGAGGGCATATCTCTCTCCACAAAATTCTAAATTAAATGTGGTCAGTCAATTTGAGAGATCTTTCCAACCGTATATGATAAGCCTATACTTGCCTAACATCTATTTTTTAAACTAACGCATGTTTATGCTGTCAACGCCTGTTTTTTAACAGATTAAAAAATAGGCGTTGAGTTTGTTTGTACCCTAGAGGGCATATCTCTCTCCACAAAATTCTGATTTGAGTGTGGTTGGTCAATTTGGAAAGCTGAGAAAGAGATATTTCCAACCATATATAATAATTCTATACTGTTCTAATACCTATTTGTGCATCTGACGCCTGTTTATGTTGTCAACAACTATTTTTTAACAAATTAAAAAATAGGCATTGGGTTTGGATAGTTTGTACTCTGGAGGGCATATCTATCTCCACAAAATTTTGATTTGAGTGCGGTTGGTCAATTTAAAAAGTTGAGAGAGAGAAAAATCTTTTCAACCACATATAATAATCCTATACTTGTCTAACGCCTATTTGTACATCTGACGCCTGTTTATCCAATGCCTGTTTTTTAAGGAATTAAAAAACAGGCGTTAGGCTTAGACTGAAAATCCAGCAACCTTATTCCAGCCATTTAGACCCCTTAAGGGTGTTTAAAAATTCAAAATTTTGTCATGCTAGCAGGAAGTATATATATGAACATTATATAAAAATTAGGCTTCATATCATGCATGTAAATTTCAAACAAAAATCCCGAAATATTCACCAAAACTAGGTCTCAAAATACCTAATTTTTTGGGTCTATTTGGGGGGCCATCTTGAGGCCTTCCACAGCTCCTAAATACAACATATCATGTATATGTCTAGTCTAACATAGTCAAATTTGGGCTCAAGCATCCCTCTACGAAAATCATACAAAAATTGACAAGGAAAGAGGTCAAAAATGAAAGCAAGTAGATGTTGTTGAGCCTCTACTGTGTAACCCGAATTAGAGTAGTGCTCTAGCATGAATTGGACAGCTTAACAACATGAAAATTTGATATATAATCAAGGGGAAAGTGAATGAAACACAAGTTTAGGCTTACATTGGGCCAAAAATGGCCTAGAGTTGATGAATCCTTGTTTTTCCTTCCTCTTTTCCTCTTCAGATTTGGGGTTTTTTATGGCTAACCCTAGGTATCAAGAATTTGGGGCTATTTATAGCCCTAATTGTGATGTGGTGTAGGGATGAGATCAATCCTGAGGTTTGCTAGGTGTAGGGTGGAGATGTGTTTAGCTAGAGTGAGGTGGAGGGCTCACATTCAACATGAGGTACATGGGTGACATTTGTATTAAGGGACTTAGACAAGTGTAAGGGGCTTAGACAAGTGTCTTAAAGAGATGGAGGGTTAGGATTGGTTTGGGCTAACTAAATAGAGAATGAGGATAAGAGAGTGTTGGTTTACATTCATTGGTTAGGTGGAAAAAGGGGGTAGGTTTAGATGTCATTTGATAGGTGAACGTAAGTTACAAAAAATAAGGGTGGGGCATCAAGGTGCCATTTGGAGGGTCATGAGTGGGACTTTAGGGATGTGAAATTTAGCTCCTAGATCTA
>JAOXJP010228362.1:0-11137 GCA_025762735.1 Platanus orientalis | reverse complement strand
GAGAGAGAGAGAGAGAGAGAGAGAGAGAGAGAGAGAGATGTGTGTGTGTGTGTGTGTGTGTGTGTTGGCTGGAAATTGGTGCACAGGTGTATCAGTGCCACATGGGGACAAAATCCAGGTAATCTTATGACCCCAGGCATCAAAGAAGACAGAGAGACCAGAGAAAAGAACTTTCCGACCGTCTATTCAGCCACCATAGATAAGATCTTACAATTTGGGAAGGGGAGGGTTCTTCCTTCCAAATGAACTATTTTGCTTTTTTAAGTTGGGAATTCACTACTATTCTCGTTAGAACAATAAAAGAAATGAATTTGAAAGGATTTAAATTGATTAACTATTAATCTAAGAAACAAACACTTACAAAACTTGTTGAATTTGACTGAAATTTGACTGCTATGTTCCTTAGAACTTGTTGAGGACATATTACGGGACAAAATTCTTAATCTAAAGAAGAATACTAGTTGCAAAGGTAGATCAAAAATAAGATAATCCCAATGTGAGAAAATTGAATATTGGTTAATAATGATTGATGACCAATGATACTCTTTAACTCATGGTGGATCCTCTATTTATAAGCCCTTCCTTGTCAGTTATTGCCACATTCTCCATGATCACACGTTAATGGGGAAAGGCCTCATTCTTCCTTCAAAATTGACTCCATAACAGATTCCTGTTACATGGAAAATTCCTAAAAAGTCTCACGAGATCCTCTTTCCTTCATTCGCCATGTCATGGCTTTCTTCTTGGAGTGTTTTATTCCCACACGTCCTTGGGTTGGGTCCACTTGTTACCTCTGATTCTTAGCCATATCAAACCACTTTTCATGATGCCAATCTTTTCCTTTGGGGTTCCACTTGTTAATTCAGCCTTCATCCATGTAGGATTCCCTTTGTCGGTGCAAACATTACCCCCTTTGGTTAGAATATAATATTAAACGAAGGTAATTAACATTGAAAAAATAGCTCGAGGGTTTTCCCCTCGAGATAAAATTCTTTGGTTTTACCATAATCTTCAATTTTCAACCAAACTCTATTTATTCCACATGGTCCCCCCTTCTCTTCCATATTGCTTTCAAACCTTACTGCTTTCTTCTTCTTTTTGTTGATCTTCATACCCTACATCCATGACATCTTCTTCATAAAATATCCTCATCAGTAAGCCCTCAACTCTCCAAGATGTAGTGGGGGTCCACTTCTATCATGAAGTGTTTGTTCTGGATGAATACTCTAAAGAGATCTCTCTAGATTCCTCTTTCTATTCTTCAATTCCTTCATTTGTTTCAAAAATTTATCTTCTTTTCCATAAGGATAAACTTCTTTTTCATGAAAACTTTCCTGATTGGGACAAGTGGCTATCTAGTATCTCTTAGAAGACATGGCCAAAGCGAAATGAACTCTGGATTTATTGGTTCATTGTGTTCAGAAAGCTTTCGGTCATATCTACCAAAGGTTGGACATTTTCGAAGCCATGCAACTCTCAAGATACAGTCTTCAAATGGACAACATTCTTCTTGCCTCTTCTGCTTGTTTCTAGATTCCAACTTCAAACACATTTTTCTTCAGTTGTGGTCCCATCAGTCCATGTTGGATATTTGTCTTCTAACCTCACTCCCAGCTGACGATGATGACATTAGTGCTCTGATCAACCAGGAGCTCACCCTTAACATTTCTTGAGCCACTTTCACTTATAGTTCTTACATTTTAGCCAAGGTGGGTTGTAATGTAGTGAAGTTATTTATCAAAAACACTATGCTTTTCTCCTCTCTTAGATTTACATATTTTTAGTTTGCGCATAATCTAGTTAGATGACCAAATAATTTGGCTACAACACCTTTTCTCTCTCCGTCAGTTATAGGATTTCTCTAGCCCCTTTCACTGTCTCATATACTTATTAAAGGTCTTTGAGAAATTTTATAACTGAGAGTTGAATCCTTCTAGCAGTTTGTATTGGCTCATTCAGCTTTGGCTCTATGAGTATTTCGTAGATCTAGAGTGATGTTCTCTGGTCATGATCAAGCTTTGGCAATGTCACACTTGTCATTGGATGACTACTCTTCATAAGGTACAAGCATGATCATTAATTCAAGTTCTTTTGTGAATTATCTATTTATCAGTTAGATCACTTATTTTCCCCTTTGGAGACTTCCATTTTGGCCCTATCTGGTTTACATGCACTAAAGACAAGGCTAATGAAGATTGTTCAAAAGAAAACAAGAAATTTGGGAAAGTTTTCTCATCCCTTGAGATTTTCATTTCAGTGATTAGTTTGATAACAACCCTCGGGTGGGAGTTGAATTCTACATTTGCAACAAATTCAGTAGATAATTCAGATTCAACTAGTTTATTCTAACTGCTCCAGTTTCATGTATTCTCAACCTTCCTCCCTTCGTTTGTGTCATTTTTTGAGAGAAAAGATAGAAGTTAGTGAGCTATGTGGCCAAGAGATATTGGTCAACAAATGTTCAATTTTCTTTGGACCATTTATCATGCCAACCCACTTCTTCAGCTAATTTCTAAGAATGGTGGTCAAATTTCTTTACAAAGACTCTGATTCAACCATCCATGGATGTACTCTTGGCGCAACTCATACCATAGGATTCTAAGATTGGTCCTCACCCCATAATAGATTCTTTAGTGGATCCTCTACTTGTTTACCTCTTGTTAGATAAACATTAACATATAATTTCATCTTATGAAGTTATTGGTTCTTCCACTCGTACCAAAAGTTGTAAGAAGTTTATTCCAACTAGAAGCTCCAAAATTGCCTAGGTTTCGGCCAGGATTTCTGCCAAGCCACGAGTCACGAGTGCTCGAGGTCCCCCTTGCGACCACTCATAAAATGTCGTGACCGCTTGAGGTCACCCACCATGATCCCTTATGTAGTGTCAGAGCACTCAGCTTACATAACACACAAAATTGTGTTTCTAGAAAAATGGTTGCGATCGCTCGCCTCCATCCGCGAGTGCTCAAGGTACTACAACATGACCACTCATGGTCCTTCGTGAGTGCTTGAGGTGACCCTAACTTTTATAGTTGGGTTCCCTCTGATCCTCCACTCAACTATGGTTCCTCCACTTCTACTTAGCCCTATTCTCAAGGTCACGAGATGTTCTTAAGGTTTTCAAGTCAGGTCCATTAACGTATAGACCAATTTACCTCGTTTGCACTATGTGATGCATGTGTAGAGTGTTACAACCGTTTTGACCAATTAATATGATCCGGGGATTTGATACTTAAGGTTCTCCTAACAATTATATAGTTCATTTACCAATTATGTGACCTAATGGTAGGGTACTTGAGATTCATTAGGCAAGTACATAACCCCTTTCGCTAATTATTTGACTTGGCGATAGGGTACCTAAGGTTCACTAAGAAAGTATATAGTCCATTCGCCAATTATGTGAGCTAATGGCTAGGTACTTGAGGTTCATTGAAAAAGTATATATCCCTTTCGCCAATTATGTGACCTAGCGGTAGGGTACTTGAGGTTGACTGAGCAAATATATAGCCCATTCGCCAATTATGTAATTTAATAGCGCGGTACCTAAAATGAAATTCAAGTGTCCCAATCAATATATCCAAAATCATGCTTATGTAAAATAATATAACTACTACATAATTATGTCATGTATAAAATATCTATGTATGCATGCTCATAATCATTTCCGAAACCAAAGAGATAAATTTAAGGGCTAAAAACCAATATGAAAATATAGATGTTTGTACCAATCCAAAGGTATATATGATTCTCATGAAAGTCAAATCATTTCATACTAAATACTATTAACGAAATAACTAAATAGCCCAAATGTTTCCAAAACTTTGAAGAAATTCAAGTGAAATGTCATTTGAAAATACTGAAGTAAACCATGCTAAAGACAACATGTTCATGCCACTAAACATTGTCCAAAAGGTGCAAGACTCAAAAGATTTACGTACGAATTCTAAGATCATAATATGAAAATCCATAGAATATCACAATTTGCTATAAGCTAACATGTATTTGAAGGAATTTGCCAAAAAGAACAATAAGCTCATATAAGGAATCCAATGGCATCCAAGAAACATGTAAATAGTAAGGAAAAACAGTAAAATGTATTTTATTAAACATGTAGAGTGCATAAATTAAGGAACTCAAAAGAAATCAAATGGAATAACCTAATTTTCACCACAAATCCTTCCAATTTCTACAACTCATATAGATCAAGTTTCCAAACACCTTCACATAGATTAGAAACCATCCAAACCACTCTACAAAGCTCTATTCACAAGAACATAACTTTATAACCCAAAGAAATTATGGAAACTAGTAAGGGTGTTATTAACTAATATGCTCACAAACATTTTCAAGAAATCAATATTTTCAAAAGATAACACAGATGAATTCACCAAAAAATAGCTCACAAACAACAAATCTAAGATCCTATGAAAGGAAAATGAACATAAAATGCATATTCACTCACAGAATACATGAAACTAAGATCCTACATAAGGAAATAATCATGCTCATGAAGGATAGATGTAAATCCACCATATCTAAGATCATTTTACATAAATCTAAGATCCTATAAATGAAAGTGTACATAAATAACATATCCACTCACCCAATGCTTTTACTTTTGGTTTTGAAGGGCATCATTGTTCACTAAAAGCCTACTTCCTTTATCCAAATCACTTTTCTTTATAAGTCAATAAGTTATTCCATGATTAGAATACATAAACTAAAGTAGAAAAATAGAAATTCATACTTATTTAGGCTAGATATAGGAAGAAAAACACATATTCTAACATTTTTTCAAAGTTGAGAGTAAAACTTATTAAATTGTGGAAGAATTCATTCTTTTGGTAAAAAATAAAAGGTTAAAAAAGAGACATTATATATATATATATATATATATATCCAATTCTGGACATTTGGATCCCTCCAAAATTTTTAGAGCGCTCAAACTTAGACTACTCCAAAAAATTTGGAGCGCTCAAGAATTTTCCAATTCTGGGCACTTGGATCGCTACAAATTTTTTAGAGAGCTCAAATTTGGATTGCTCCAAAAATTTTGGAGCACTTAAGAAATTTTCAATTTTCATTCATTTTCAAAAATATTTCATCAAACCGATCGTTTTGAGTATTTACAGGCCTCGAACTGACATCGGGCTAAAAAAATTATGGCCATTTTTAGTTAATCTATTTTTTTTAGTATTTTTTAATGTTTACTTAATTTTTGTCAATTTTGTTTATAATTGATTCACATTTTCTGGGCCTTCTCTAGGATTTGGATAGATCCATAAGTCCACCTAAGGTTAGATCCATATCTAAATACCCCATTACCATTTACTAACAATTTTACTTTTGGATTTAACTTTGGAGTTCACTTATTGGTATCTTGAGGCTACATGTTTTGGGAGCATAAAGTTTTTTGAAATTTTCAATATGACTTATTTCTTGTTACTTATGATCTTTCAAGATTTTTAACTTGAAACTTCTTCTAACATGTCTTGGACTTATATCTTTACAAATTACATATTCGGCCCTGTCTAATAAAATGATCACACACATTACATGTAATTACAGAAATATAATTGGTAATACATACCAAATTCCTAACATATATACCTTCTTTTTTTTTTGTAATTTTTTTGCGTTTATATTCACCATCCTGGTGAATTGCTCTTTCTTTCTCTTGAATTTCTTTTTCTCTTGAATAAAATTTACATTACCTCTCAGAAAGAAAAAAAAACCTATCGAAACCTTAGCCAAACCATTAATTAGGATGTTAAAATTGATCCTGGTTGAGAGTTGTTACAATGGGATTCAAGAAATTTTCTTTAAACTATTTAAACTGATTCTGCACACGTTAGGATAGCTTTTAAAGTGCTTTAGCTCATAATGAGAGATGATTAAAATTCTTGTTTCCTAAAGTCCATCATGAAGGAACAAAGTCCAAAAATATTGTTTTAAAATTTTCACACGTAAATGCCACTTAGCTAGAGTTAAGGAGGAACAGATAAAACTAGATATCTTGATGATAGTCTACATCTCCCATATATTATGCAAGAGAATTGATGACATTAACTCCAGGATTGAACCAAACTCTGATAAAGCCTTCTCACAATTTACTTGCACGATCCAACAAAGAAGAATCTCTTCCTCTAATTACACAACTCTTTGGTATTTATTTGATTAATAGAGTCCAATGATTCAACTTATTCTTAGTTTTTTTATAATATTAAATAAGTTTTAGTCTTATGGTTATCAGTGGCACATGAGTACACTAAACGTATTCAGAAAATTGGTCAATTAGATTTGTACAAGGCATATTGAAATCCATTAATGTAAGTGACTCAAAAGCCTCCTTAATTGATCAAATAAATCTTAGTGACCAAAACATGACTGTTTGTGTGATCGTTTAACAGAGAAAATATAGAAACTAGTTTTATGTAATTTAGATTACATGCATGGCTATATCGGTAGAGTTTTATTTGTTCAAACTATTGGAATACCTAGTGGTTGTCTAGGTTCATTAAATCTTCATTTATTGCACGCCCAAGTTCATTGAATCTTTGGAATTGATGAATCAGACTATAACTGATCACAAGTGCTCCACGATGATGTGCAATTGTCAAATGCAAAGTGTCCCTCAAACACGAACCCCAACCCTTGCGGGCTGATATCGTCTGCGCCACCCCCCCTATGGCACACTCAGGGGGGGGGGAATCAATTCACTTTTTGGAGGTTTTTGATTCCCCTCCCTGAGTGTCCCATCAGGGAGGGTGCTGCAGATGATTTCAGACCAACCCTTGCTTGCATGTATACGTTTGGTGCAATGCACCTTGCTAGAGTGGCATAGCGTGGCAGGACACAAGAGAATACATAATGTGATCAAGGCTAACATATAAGCTCTCAATATCTCTTTCCTATGTCGATGTGAGACTAAACTTAAAAAAGAGAAATTTTTAAACTTTAAAATGCTCAAAAGCAATGCCGAAAGGTCAAGGCTTCAAAACCCATCAACTACAAGTCTCATTTAAAAGTGACTAAGACAAAATATTTAAAATCAAATAAATTTTTTTGTACAAATTCTAACTGTAAATTGAAAATACTTTTACGACTCTTCTTGTTGAACAATGTATTAAATCTTACCTTCAAAAGAAAAAATAATTGAGGTATCTTTCTGTGCCGCTTGATGAAATTAAAGTATGATGTGAGAGATGAGAAGGAAATGTCTTTTGCTTATGTTAGTTAGATGCAATCTATTAGAAAGGGTAAAATTGTTATTGACATAATCAAGAGATCAATTTACCCAACTAGGTTGTCATTTGAGAGAGTTTTGAACCCCAATATCAACATGTATATAGGCATAGTAGAGTAAAGAAAATGTAATTCTATGTACAATTTATGGAGAGTAATCCAGTTTACTTAAACAGGGTTAATATATATATATATATCCCCTAGGAATTGGTGCGTCCCGTCCCCTTAATGAACACTTAAATTCCTCCCGCATGCAGGGGGGGGACATGTCACGTTAAAAAGTGTAAATCATTTTTCAAAGTGGTGTGTCCCCCCTGCATGTGGGAGGACTATTGGTGTTCGTTAAGGGGGAGTAGCACTAAATCTGCACCATAAAGATATTGGATAAATTACTTGAACTATGACCATCAACAAATTAACAAAGATACATTTTGGTGAATATTTGCAAAATTACCTTTGAGAGAGGATCTGCATTATTATCATTATTATTTTGGTAAGAAGAGATCAATGATCTGCTCTTTAGTCTTTAGTCTACAATTAGAGGAATTAATAAGTTTTCTATCGAGCAATTTACAGTGCTAATCCTTCTATTTACCGGAAAGGTTCAAACAAGGAACAACAAGTAGATATCCACGTCACCAATTTGAACATGAATTCCTGTTTTTTTTTTTTTATTACCTCTAAAGTCCATCATTTCTTTTTTGGGGTAAACTAAAGTCCATCTTTTTTGGAAAATAGAAAAAAAAATGTATTTAAAATCCCCCCCCCCCCCCCTAAAAAAAAAAGTCTGTTTGACCAAGAGTACTATCACATGTTTTTCACCCCAATTCATTGGCTTTTAAAGCAGCCAAGACAAAGATTAATTGACCTTTTCAAAGAGTTGTTGAGCATTGGTTGCCGTGATTTTAATTATTGTTTTGAAGGATAAAATTAATAATGGAAACAACAATGGACAACAAAATAAAAAATTTAGAGGAGGTCTGCCTTCCTTTAAGGAATGCTTGGTCTACTGGGCATAAGGGATGGACACATCGGAAGGGCTGGGATCAAATACTAATTGGATATAGATATACTGTATTTGAATTTATTTATTTAATCAAATATTGGATTAAAGACAAATATTTTTTGGATATTTATGAAAACAATAAAGACCTAGGAATTATAGAGATAAAAGATGATTAATAGATCAATGATAAAATGGGAAACTGGCTATTGTGAGCTTTCTTTCATTCAAATTGGGAATGTGAGATGAGAAATGGGTTAAGGTTAATGTTATGGTATTTTTATGTTGTATTCTACATAACATGTCCTACAAAATTATAATATAAATATTAATTACATATTAATTTCAACGGATTCGAATATTAAGTCAAAAAATTGAATCGGATATAAATTCATTTGAATCAAATATTAGTGAATCAAACGTGAATAATAATCGAATAGTTGACAGTCCTACACGTCAGCACCGAAAAATGATAAGTGTCCCCCAAAAACTGTAAATCACTTTTCGACGTTGATGTATCCGCTCCCTGATTCCCAACAACCTAAGGCATTTGTAGGGAAACGGACAAAATCTGTACCCGGTCTCGGCACTCATGGGATACATATCCCAGGAAAAGAAGGGTGCGACCCATCAGTGGATGGCTCTCAGAGATTGTTTAATCCAAAACAATTAACCTGTGTAATCACAACCTTTTATTGACAATTAAAAGGAAATTTAATAAAGCTCAAAATATAAATTACACATTAGATTGCCAAGAATCATATGATCATGCTGATTTTTGGCCTAAGCAACTTTACAGTAGGACCCATTCAATGATGGGTCCCTACCCTTTGAAAATGGGACAAATGGTAGAATATGGGTTCCCCAGACCCATCCTACTGAACCTGTGATACAAGAACCAAGCCAATTCCTGCTAAGAAAATGCATCCCATGAGTAGTGTTCTATAGCAAAGAGGATTGTCTCCACTTACCCCCTTGTACGGTAACCTCTGCAGGGATAAGGGGCGGTCTGCCCCCCTTACCCCAGCGGATGTTAACACAAAAAGAGGAAGCAGACACAATCCTCCCTGGTTCTACAGCAGTACTTTCACCACATAAAATTAGAATTTGATTCCAAAAGGGTATCGTCACTTTTTTAGCTTCAGAATCAGGAGATTAAAATTTGGTTCTAAAAGCTAGGCGTTAATATCGTTTGAGCAGGGTTCTCCTCCTGTGGAGGTTCCCTGTGGAACCACAGGTTTGGGATACTCCTCTTGACAAGGGATAATTTGTCAATGCAAAGTATTTTGGTCATACATAGAGTTGCTAGTGACTAAAACACTTATAATCTTGTGTGTTAGCAAAATATTCATTGTCAAGACACATGTCTCATTCTAATTGGTTTGGCAAGGAGCTCCGTGCCTCATTGTCTCATTCTAATTGGGTCAGCTCAGGCCCTGCTTAGATTTGTTGGGTTCGGCTTGATGTTTGATGTCCACAGGGTTGGGAAAGGTGAGCCCAAACCTTGAAATTTGAGGGTAGGTTAGGTTGGGTGGACAAGATGGGTTCAGCTTTTGCTACCCTAGCTCAAACACTTAGAATTATGGGTGTCAACAAGCCAAGCTTTGCCTAGCTCTGCTGCTTAGTTCAGGCTTTTAAGACAAGGATCTGATTCAAACTTGGCTTAGGTCTGCTTGACTTGCCAAACCCTTGCTTTACGCCTAATCTTAAAGCCCAATAACCCATGAGCCAAACCTGCTCCTAAATTCTAAAGATATAACTAATTGAAACAGACGAACAACCCATATTATGACAGCTTATATTTAAATAAATCATGAATAAATATATAAAATAATATATGTATCATATACATATATATAAGATCCTAACAAACCGAGCCGAACTAACTAAACTCATTGACAACACTACTTGGAATGTCATGAATTTGTTTAGGGTTGGCAAATACTGACTTGATCAGCCAACCTACATGAACCTGACCGAAACCAAACCAGCCGAAATTTAAGTAAAGAACCCACCAAACATGCCCCTTTCCTGCGGATCTGGTTGGACCCGGTTAGTAGGGCTCAGGTTCGAGTTAGTACATCTTAGAAATTGCATTACGTATAACGAACCCGATTAATAAATACACCAAGTGAAGTTTTCTATGCATGTCATGGATAGGTTTTGCACTATCACCTACCTAATTGTAGGAGGCAATCTGAATATCTAAACACCATTAATATATACTTCGAGAGATTGACATACCAACCAATCAATTAAATCGAATGTAATTAATGTTTTAAAGTCTGAAGTTTATAAAAAGGATGAGTTTAGGTGGGTCAATGTGAACGATTTGCTTTGCTGGTAGGTGCAGCTCTTCCAACATCCTTGAATGATGGTAAAGAGTTAATTTTCACCACCCACTTCTTAACCCTTGCGCACGTCTCCTATTTTTTGTTTTGAAGAAAAATTGGAGAAAATCTGCTTCTTGTTTCTTCCTTCTTTTCTAGAGGTAGGAGAGAGGTCAGTTGAAATGGAGATGTGGGTTCTTGCTCAACGTCTATTCACTTTGATCATTTACAATTGTTTCGTCCATTGTACATAATTCTTCCAATATAAAAGTGGCTTGTTACTTGAAGAAATAAAAAAAAAAAGTCAGTTTTTTATACTTGCTTTGTTTGAAGATACCTCTTTTAAGGTATAAGGTTTGGATATGCGTGGTTGCTTTAGAAGATGCCTTGTCAACAATTAACATTTTGGATGTCAGCCTTCCACATGACAGACAACCGTCACTACCAGCTTCAAAGCCTGAAAAGACAGGTTCATTGAAAAAAAATATAAATCCCCAGGTCTTCTAGAAAGCTTTTTTTTTTTTTTTTTTTGGGGGGGGGGGGGGGGGGGGATATTGGG
>JAOXJP010228361.1:0-25131 GCA_025762735.1 Platanus orientalis | reverse complement strand
TAGAGAGAGAGAGAGAGAGAGAGAGAGAGAGAGAGAGAGAGAGAGAGAGAGAGAGAGAGAGAGAGACGTATAAAAAATTCATTTTTCAACCATTGCATATAAAAGATAAAGTTAAAGCCTTAGTTTAGATTTATTTGTTTAGTTGATCTACATGTTGAATTTTTTTTAAAAAGGATGTTCAGTTATCAATTTATACCATTGGAAATTGCAAATTCTAATTCTAGCAAAAAGTCACAAAGAAGTCATGGGAAACATTCATTGCTGGCCAGAATCCAAAACCTTTCAAAATTTTAGAAACTGTATGTCAAAATTGTAAATGAAGCGTTAGTATTAACTAAAAAAAAGGATCATTTAAGGCCGAGTCTTCTGATGAGAAAATTATTTTCGACTAATGTATGAGGTGTATGCCCTTTGCATAGGCCTTAAGGTGTGAGGCACATATGTAATTTGTGCCACACTTTGAGGCTCATATATTGTGCCTCCTTTTATTTTCCTTGACCCTTACACACCTTTTAAGACACTGGTAACAACTGCTATTCATTTGTTATATATGTGGGATTTGGGCAGGATGTTAGTGAATATGAAGCCTTTTAAACTAATCCCAGGTGCAATGCATTGCAGAATTCGACTGGCCAGTGGCCTGAGGATCACACACCAACATTTGGGTAATATTCAACTTGTTTCACAGTATCTGACAATTCTTGGGAGTTTGGCACTTGCCCTACACGACACTGGACAAGCCAGAGAGATTCTCAAGTCCTCTTTGACATTGGCAAAGACACTTTATGATATTCCAACTCAGACCTGGGTGCTTTCAGTTTTGACAGGTATACATTTTAATCCCTCTAACCTTTCTGGTGTTTTTACCGTGGGAGGTGAGAGTACCTGTTGTGTAGACGACAAGATGATAGTCCAATATCATACCATAGAATGACACAGCTCAGGTTGGGACCAATTCCTCGATGGTTGATCCCAGCCAGACCTCCGAGGCCTCAGAAACAATCCAGCCATATGCATCCATTCCATCTTATTTTTTTGAGAATCTAATAAAGTATTTCTTGAACCTCCAAAGTTTAAAAATTGAAGTGTACAGAAGTTCGGCTTAACTTTTAAAGAATTAGTAACATGTTGGAAAGATATTTGTTTGTAGCTTTTATGGCAATAGATTGCTTATAGCAATGTAGTTAGCTCTATCAATGGTGCGAGGAAGGTTGTGTGCAATTGGTTTCACAAGATTTCCTCGTATTATCTTTCCAAAAAAAGTATATTTCCTTGTTTTATTTTCTTAAAAGGATGAAGTGCCATTGATATGGAGGGAGGAAATAAAGCTAACCAAGTTCTTAACTTTTAAAGAGTTAGATAACATGTTGGAAAGATAATTATTAGTAGCTTTGGCATTGGATGTAGTTGGCTCTATCTATGGTGTAAGGCAGGTCGTATGCAATTGAGTTTTAGAAGATTTTCCTTTTATGTTCTTAAAAAAGATGAAGTGTTGATAGGGATCAAGCCTTTAAGGTTGTTAGCTGCAAGAAAAAGGACAGGAAATTTCACCCCTTACTTGATCATGACATGGGGCTTACATGGAAACCTGTTTGACTGTGGGGACTACTTGGGGTTTAAGAATAGGTTCAATTACGCCTTATAGTTGAGCTGATTTAGGATTGTTGCCTTTTATTTTTGTTTTATTTGATTTATTCTTCTTTATGGAGAAAATGATAATTTGTGTATTTCAGATTTTAAGTTTCGTAGCTAGGTTAATTTCAATTGGTTTATTATTATTCTAGTTTTTATTTGAGTCATATTTATTCTAAAACTTGTGTCCATACATATGCTATAGCTGTGTTGTAGTTAGTTACTAAGTTGAAAAGTGTAAAGTCAAAGTTAGGTTCCCCTCATGCTTGTAGTCTGTTTTGATCTCTTTTGATGAATTTTCTTATTTATCCAAAAAAAAAAAGGAGTTGGATGCATGGGTTCTATGTACCACAATTGTATTTCAGTTTTTTATTATCGAATAAAGAAATCAAAGCTTCAGCAGCCTTCTGGCCCTTCTCTGGTGTGTGTCCATATCAGAAAGTGTGATGGTTTCTAACCTTGGTGTGACTCCATTAGTATTTTCTTCTTCCTAACTATTTTCTTCAAGTTACTGTTCATACACTGTTCACACCTCTTATTCATTTCCGTCTATTCTTCTCTATCTCTCTATCATATGTTTCTATTTTTGTAACTAGTTTATTTGCTGTAGAATAAACCCTAATTGCACTGAATTTTGAATCTGTTACCCTAAACCTAGACCATTCCCTTTATTAGTTTTCTGTTAAGTCTTAAAGCTTATTAACAGCAGCCTTTTAAGTATTGTTACTTCCTAAATACCCTACACATCTACCTTTAGTCATTAATGATCCAACATCTTTAAAGCTTCAAGAATTTTTTGTTTTTATCTCAGAAAATCCTTTCTTTTTAGCTATAAAACCTGTGAAATCTAAAATCCAGCAGCTGCCCTCTTAGTCCCACATTGATCACTCATTCTAAACCCTAGATAGCCACCATCCTATGAAATCTATACCCTTTCTTAATTCTTAAAGAGGAAGATCAGAACTTCTCTCTTGGTTCTACATCAAGTTTATTTGTTGAATTGGAGGGAGGAGTTTCCCAAGCATTGCTTGCACTACTTACTGTTGATTTTTTCAAAAGGATGAGGTGCATTTGTTGACATGGCCTGATAAACTCAGTAATGAGGGAGGTCTCCATGTTTTTTTTTTGAAAAGGTATGGTAATTTTATAGATATGATCAAAGCGAAACAGTACAAAGAATGCTCGAGAAGAGCAAGGAGACAAATCCCTCCACAGAGAGAGCAAAACTAACAACTATCATTAACAAATAAGAGAATCCCATTCATAGATCCAGATGTTGAACGGGGGACCCTTCTTCTTTTGAGCCTCGAACAACCTGCCATATATGCGAGAAAGAGTAGCATCAAGGACAGTGCGAGCCTCCTTTGATGTATCATTAAAAATCCTCCCATTTCGTTCCTCCCAAACTGCCCAACAAAGAGCAACAGGAATCCAAACCCACATCTATTTGGTTTCCTTTGACCGAGTGCCAAGCTCTTGCTTCGGTCAGCTGTATAATAGGCTTCTCATATTTCTCGGCTGCACCCAATCTACCCCTAATCGGTATAGGAAGCGATCCCAAAAACCCTACACCCACGGGCAATGCAGGAATAAATGACTTGCAGATTCCGCATCCACTTTGCATAAGCAACACCTGTTAGGGATATACATCCCCCTGCGAATCAAGTTGTTAATCGTCGGGGCGCTATTCCACCACAATTCCCACATCAGGAATGAGACTTTGATTTGAATCAGTGGATTCCAAACACACTCTCGTGGGGAGAAATGATGAGCCAAAACTCATAACCCATCATACATGGATCGAACAGAGAAGCCCTTCTCTTCATCTAGGGACCATATCATCTCATCACTGATCTCCCTTTCCCCTAGACTGTAGCTCTCCAAAAGAGCCAATAAACGGCCCATTTATTCAATTTCCCAATCATTTAAGTTTCTTCTTGGTTGAATATTTCATGAGCAAAAGCTCCTGGTCCTAATCATATGTTCCTCCACTGATCCCCTTTGCTCCCAGCAATGGCATAACAAGCGGGAAAAAGATTTTTTAGGCACTCCCTGTCGCACCACTGATCCCCTTTGCTCCCAGCAATGGCATAAAAAGCGGGAAAAAGATTTTTTAGGCACTCCCTGTCGCACCACCTATCCTTCCGAAAGCTAACCTGATCGCCTTTGTTGATCTTAAATTTAACAAAGTTGAAGAAAGAGTCACCACCCTTGCTTATGCCTTTCCAAAGGCTACTCCCTATTGCATCTTCCGGAGATCTACATATCCAGCCATAGTGATCTTCTCTATACTTAGCAGCCACTAGCCTCCGCCATAATGCATTCCTTTTAACCCCAAACCTCTACAACCATTTATTAAGCAGGGTTTTATTTGAGACTGCCAGTGATTTGATGTCTAATCCTCCTTGAGACGGCGGTCTACAAACATTCTTCCATCCTATCTAGTGGATCTTCCATTTCTTGGGGCCCGAATTCCATTGGAAGTCCCTTTGAATTCGCTCAAGCTGCTTGATTATAGAGGTCGGTGCTTGAAAGAGCGATAAGAAGTATATGGGCACACTTACCAAAACACTCTTAAGGAGCATCAGTTTGCCACTTTTAGAAAGGAACTTCCCTTTCCAAGAGGCAAGCTTCCTACCCATTCTCTCAATGATCGGATTCCAAATGTCCAAAGAAGAGGCTTTCGCCCCAAGCGGAAGACCAAGATAGGTGATTGGCAAAGGGACTGATTCACAACCAAGCACTACTGCAAGACTCTCAGCATTGGGAATAACCCCTATTAGACTCAACGTCAATTTGCTCCAATTTACTTTCAGCCCCGTGACCGTTTCCATAATTAATAATATACTTCTCAAGTTTTCTACACTGTCCTCTGTTTTTATTATAAATAAGGAATCATCTGCAAATTGAATGAAAGAAATTGAAGGCCAAGATCTGTTGATAGCAAAGGATTGCATGAGGCCCACGGTTTCTGCCTTAGCCATCATTCTTCCCAGCAAATCAGCAACCGCAATGAATAGATAAGGCGATAGCGGATCCCCTTGTTTAAGGCCCCTTCCTCCCCTAAAAAAGCCTTTGGGGGACCCATTCACCATAACAGAGAAAGATGGGGATATAATGCATATCTTTATCCAATTCCTCCACTTACTCCCATACCCCATCTGATCAAGAACCCAATCAACATAGCCCCAATTGATGTAGGTGTAAGCCTTCTCCATATCCACCTTACACACAATCCCTGGCCAGCTTGCTCTGGCCATAGCATCTATGTACTCGTTTGCCAAAAGAGAACAATTGGTCATCTGTCTACCCGACAAGAAGGCATGCTGGGATTCAGCAATAACACCCCCGAGAGATTCTTTAAATCGAATGGCAAGAGTCTTGGCTAATAGCTTGTACATGCACCCCACCACACTAATTGGTTTATAGTTCTTCAACTCAGATGCCCATTTCTTTTTTGGAATGAGCGTGATAAATGTAGCACTTAAGCTTTTACACCAACTATCCTTATTGTAAAAGTCTGAGAATACTGTCATCACATCTTTACCTACCACCTCCCAACAAACTTTCAGGAACTTAGAGGGAAAACCATCTAGCCCAAGTGCCTTATCATCCTCCATAGCATTTAGAGCAGTAAGCACTTCCTCCTCCTCCGAAGGTCTCTCCAACCAACCTCGTAAGTCATCATCTATATGGGAAAATTCAATACCAACTAGAGTCGGCCTGTTGGGCATTGGATCAATGTATAAATTGACATAGTATTGCTCGACCACATTTGTAATTTGCTCCTGGTCATAAACCCATTTGCCTGCCACCTTCAATCTGGTCAACACATTTATGGTACCACGCCAACTTGCCATTTTGTGAAAAAAATTGTATTACGATCTCCTTCCCTAAGTCATGACACCATGGATTTCGGCCTCTAAGAAATCTCATCCACTCTGAGAAGATGATGATAGTTGTTCTCAGCCGTCACCTTTTCAATTTCCTCCGTCTCCTCTAGCCCACCCATCATCTCTTTCTGCTTTTTCAATTTTTTCCAAACAAGAAATTTTCCTAACTTTTAGTACCCCGAATTCCTCTTTCTTTCATCTAACAATCTTCTTTTTAAGAGCTTTCAACTTCTGAGCAAACATAAAACTAGTTGATCCCTCCACCTCTTTATTCCACCACCCCTTCACTTTATCACAAAAACCCAGTTCCTCCAACCACATAAACTCGAATCTAAATGGCTGCGGAGCTGAAGTCAAGCAAATAGGCCGGAGGGTAATAGGGTATGATCCGATCCTGGAAGCGACTGAGCTTCCTGAGTGTATGTTGGCCCCAGATCCAGCCAGTCATTAGTGAATAAGAATCTATCCAACCTATTACTTACCGGACAATTTTGGTTGCCGGTCCAAGTAAACTGAGCACCACATAGAAGAAGGTCCACCAAAGCAAGTTCCTGTATAAAAGTATTAAAACGTTTCATATGGTGGGACATTCGGCTAGAGCACTCGACCTCTCATTTGGGTATCTTACTGCATTAAAATCCCCACCCACACACCATGGCACATCCTACTCCATATGTGCCTTGCATAAATCATTTCGAAGCAACCTGAAAGCATTGTGGTTACACGGATTATAAACGCCAGTAAAAGCCCATCTATTTTCCTCCTTTTTTATCCTGCACAAAACAGACACCATAAACTCCCTGATTCTGGACTCCAACACTTCTATTTTGCTCCTATTCCAAGCAACCAAAAGACCTCCTGCCCTTCCAACAGCCGGTTTGTGAACAAAATCAAAGTCCCCTCTTCCCCAGAGATTCGGTGAAATTTTCCTGCCAATGCTCTGCAATTTTGTTTCCTGCAAGGTAAATAAATCACCTTTCCACCTCTTCAAGAAATCTCTCACTCCCCACATTTTCTCCTCCCTCTCAATACCCCTAATATTCCAAGAGCAAATGACTGGCATTATCATGAGTGAAGGTGTTGGATACTCCCCTGCGCCCCTTTCTCCTACTTCTTCCCCTCTCCCTACCCTCATAATTAATACCTGAATGAAGGTTTTGCAACTCTCTAGTCCTTTGTTCCCCGTTATGCCTAGCCGCCATGGACTTGGTTCTTCTAGGGTTCCAACTTCTTCTACTTTCAATTTCCCAAAAGAAATCTTTGACACGCTGCTCCAACTCCTTAAAGGAATAGCCAAACCTTCTTTTGACCTTTGCCACCTTTTTTATCATCCAATCCAAACGATGTCGAGGGGGAGGAAGTAGCAGCACATGATCTACCTCGGATAGAAGGTCGTCTTCTTCAAAGTATCTGTAGAGTTCAGCCTCCATCTGGAGGTCATCAGTAGACCCATCTATAGTGTAGTCCCCCCACCTTTTCTTCTCCATATTTCCCAAGTTTTGGTCCTGTCCAACCTCCTCATTTGTCGTATGGACCTCCTTCAAGTTGAGGTCCCTCTCGTGAGACTCATATTGTGACCAATCTCAACTACATTCTCCCCCTGATACATACGAGCTTTGACCCAAACTCCCCTTCCAAAATTTGTTGTGTTGACTCCAGTCGGAATCATCCTCCTCTATTTCTGATTCATTTACCGTCATCTCCGATTTCCCTTTACCTTCCTGCCGCTTCACGACTTTAAGGCAAGGCCCCTCTCCTTCCCGAATAACTATTCCTGTCTGTACCTGACGAGACAAAGGTAAATGACTGCCTCTAGCATGATCTACCTCCCCCTCCTTTTGTCGTGTCTTCTTCTCTCTCTTTGACGGGTTTACCTGCCTGTGATTTAAAGGTTCTTGTTGGCGATTTGGCTTCCCGTCTTGGTACCCAAGCGAGTGTATCTTTTGCCTGGACAGTCTCCCTCTCCTTCCCTTAGGTACCTTGTGCGAAACATTTCTCCATTGATATTGTCTTCGATCGTCGCCATCCTCCAGACATACTTCTTTGGTCTCTCTATTAGAGCATCCTCCTTGCAATCGAGTCCCTCTCGTATTGAGGTTGGGATCTCTGGCAAGCAACCCCTCTTTATAATCGAGCCCATTGGGTTTATCTTTATAACCCATATCGAGTGGGTTGGACTGGCTCATGGGCTTTGGAGAGTTCATAATAGACCTAGCCCAAGGCTCAGGTCCAACCTCCCCATTTTTTAGCCCACGATAACTGGGTTTTTCAGGATAACTTTGGTTTGGTTTCGGGTCAGCAATTGGCTGCTTGGTCCGTCCAATTCATCTGGTTTGATTCCCCAGCCATCGTCTTCCTTTTTGTAAAACCTTGGGTTCGACTTGCTATTGCTCCCTCGTATTTCCGTTCTTAGATACTTGCAGTTCAAATTTTGAATCGCTTAACTCCTTTTGGTGTCGCCTTTTCCTCTTGCTTCCATTGCCTCCAGCTCCTATCTCGGCATCGTGTTGCCTACCGTTTCTTCTGCCGACCCCCATCTCTGTAATGGGGCATGCCATTGGAATTTTTGGCCTCCATATCTGTATCTTGTAAGCAAGCATGCCATCCTGAATCCACACGAACTCAGGAGCATGGTTGGGCTTCTTCACCAACAACGATGCCCACTCCATTGAGCTTGGGTCATGCGTCTCCACCTCTACGAGACTCCCACACAACTCCCCCAACCTCTCAAATGTCTCTTGCCCCCCACAGATGAATCGGTAGTCCGCAAATCCACACCCTTCCCTCCTCTGTTTCTCTCTCCTTCCACCGGCAACCTACTATTGGGTGCCACCTATCTAACAGCAGGTAGCCTCCTTGCCATTCCTTTGTGCCCTCCTGAAGCACTCTCTCCACCTCATTCACTGAGGCAAAATAAAAGAGAAACAATCCCTTGGGTAACCTTCGCACTTGCAGTTGGCCCCCCACCCGCCACGCCTTTTTGCTCCACTCCCGCAAAGCGAAGGAGCTCGGACTATCCCCCATTACGTGTCCTACTAGGTAGGATTGAAGTCTCGTTAATCGATTTTTCAAATCCCCCGTTCGAAAAGATAGGACCACATCCCCATTAATTTTCTCCAATCTAGGGCCTTGGGAAGGCCAAACTAGATTCTCCAATACAGCATCCCTGTATGACTTGGAGCCCTTTTGGAGATTCACTCGCTCCCTTTCCCCCTTACCGCAGCGTGAAAATTCTGAAAGTATGTCGTGCCTTTATTGACATGGCATGGTGTGTTTTTTGTTGGAACTATTTTTGGTGATTTTTCGATACTACTCGATTGAGTTGGAATTAGGACCTTCAGCTTATTTAAAATTTTGAGGGCTTTGTTTTAGGACTCAATTGGTTGAAATTAGGATCTTCAGGTTAAGCCTTTACATTAGCAGGTCCTTTTGATAGTTGATCGGATTCTTTTTATTGGATTCTTTTTATTGCAGCTTTGTATCAAGAACTGGGTGAGAGGGGAAATGAAATGGAGAACTCCGAATATGAGAGGAAAAAGGCTGATGATCTACAAAAGAAGCTTGCTGATGCTCGGTCATCCATACATCACATTGAACTGGTAAGTAGACCGCTTTACTTTTATGTTGGATGCCACCCTATTTAAAGTTTTATCATTGCATGGACAAAATAAAGGGTTGGGAAATACCCCAAGTGTTGGCTTGTTTTACAAATGCTAGGATTTAAGGTTAGGGATCAATAGCTTATTAGGACCTAATATATGACAAACATTTGTTGGTGTTAAAATCTGCATGGTTATTAAGGTACCTGAGAGAGAAATCATTCTTGCAAGATGTCAACTGTCGTACACATGATTGGAAGAGAATTCTCTTCCAAGTATGGTGCTTGAATTCCTGTAGAATCATCCACATTGGCACCTAGATGTTAGCATTAAAAAAAAAAGTCATTTCCCAGTGCTGGTCCCGTAATTAAGAGGTGCATGTTTTTTAGGCCATCACTTATCCAAGGACTGGCCCATCATTCATGTGGTTGACATTATTGGGCCAGTGGGCCTTGTCTATGTGCAGTGCATTATGGGCAGGAAAGATTTTATCCATCATGGGGATTTTTCCCCCAAACGATTCATGTTTTGGTTCATTTGTTATCTGGTTATGTTATTGTCTCTGGAATTTTGCTGCTTAACATGCTGTTGATTATGGTGGATCGACCAACTGAATGTGGTTTTTAGTATCCAATTAAGTTTACAACCATGGTTCTCAGAACCTCAAGTTCTAATGCATTGTTGTCTTATATATTACACTACAGATTGACAGAGTAAAAGTTGATGTTCGGCAACTGCATGAGCTTGACATTAAACGTGCAATTGTGGGCCCATCTATGAGAGTCAATCTTGACATCCCGGAATCTGTGGGGCTATCAGCTCCATCGCCTGCTCCTTCATCATCGAGGCTTGTGGATATAGACACAGGAAGACGTGGTAAGAGGAGAATTTAGGGTTACTCTTGTATATTGTAGAAAAGGGGAAAAAATTACATAATATGGGATGCCAGCACCAATTTACAATCTTAGAGGAATTGGCCCTATGGTCATCCTTGCTGCTTTAGTCTTTTTAACTTTCAGAAAGTGGAAATTGCAGCGATACATGACGGCTTTGATGGTTTTGTATAGGAATGCAAGATAATTATGGTCAGTTTTTTATTGCAAATTTCATCTTCATTCAAGTTTTACCACCTTCTTGGCATGCGGATGGGATTATTAGGTAGGGTTGTCAACAAGCTGAGCTGAGTGAAGCTTTGTCTAGTTCAGTTCAGGCTCATCACACAAAGACCAGCCTTAGGCTTGCTCACCAAACTCAGTTTTAAAGCTAAATGGCCCATGAGCCAAGCTTACTTGTAAAGGCTAAAGAAATAACTGGTTGAAACAGGCCCAATAGTCCAATATTATAACAAGCTATATCTATATAAATCATTTATAAATATATTTAATATTAAATATATAATATAATAAGGTACATAAATAAAGACCCTCACTGAGGATCAGTTCATGGCGAGCCAAAGCTAACTGGGCTTATTGACAACCGTAACAAACTAAACAAGGTTATATCTGTCACTCCGTAGTCCGTAATCTTGACTATCATGGAGCTAAAATTCATTATGCTAATAAGTCAATCGTCACTTGAACACGAAATGTAAGATGACAGCAGCAGCACTGGAGTTTGGTGGGTCTCACTAAATCTCACCAGTTCAGTCTTCAAATTTCAATACTGTCGATTCTAAAGTCACAAGAGAATCTTCCAAGACCGCCCCAGTGCAATGGGATACTATTTTTAACTCACTCCCTGACTGTCTGACGCCTGCGCTTTCCTCGAAGCACTGGGTCTCGGTGACTGACGAGAATGATTGTCTGTCTGATCTTGTGATGGCCTGAAACAACTTCCCTCCCTCCCCCTCTCCGTAGATGTGCCTCAGACTGACACTTAAATTTTTTGGACATGTAGTTTGGATTTTGGAGTCTATTGTAGAAACGGCCTTGTACATGACATGAGCCAGTTTTTGGTGTCTAATCTATTGGACAGACTTGTATATGAGCCAAGTGTCACGCCTCGCATGGTAATGAGAGACTTTGGGGACCCTCACCAGTATATTTAGTGTACTAGGGACAATGTATCTAGAAGAATCTAGAATAATCCGGAATAATCTATAAGGATCCGGAAGGTTCTAGAGAGATCTAGAATATTCTAGAAGGTCTTAAAATATTTTAAAAGGTTCTAGAATTATGTAGATGATTCTAGAAGATTCTAGAAGGTTATGGATAGTTCAAAAGGGGTCTAGATGTCTTTGGAAGACTCTAGATGCTAAGAGAATATTATGGAAATGTGAATAAAGTTGTAGAGTTGTCTAGAAGGCTCCAAAATGTAAGGAGACCTCTAGATGGTTTCCAGAGAATTCCACATGAAGAGGTGAGAGAAAACTCTAGAAAGGTTCAAGAAATGTCCTAACCATTGGATGGATGACAAATGGCTTGATCATAAGGGCTAAGGGGACCCTTGGGGGCCTATAAAAGGGGAAGGCCCTCTCATTTCCAAACAACTCAAAGGGAGTGGGCTCTCAAGCATTGTAAACCTTGTAAGCATTCTAAGTGAGATCAATAAAAGCTTTCTATTCCTTTCCTCCCTAAGTGTTCTCTTGTGTTCTAGACACTAAGTGTGAGTGTGGGCTAGGCTGACTCGTCTACAAGCGGGAGTAGTATGAGTGCCGCATGGTCTTGGGAGCTTGGAGAAGTTGAGTCCGTGACACAAGGCAGGGATACCTCTGTAGGCATACACATAATGTGTTTTTGAATTTGATGTCTCTATTTTACCACCTACTTTTCAACTAAAACGTTTTTACCCCCCACCCCCCAACACAGCACCTGCCATCTGATAACACTACAGAGATTTTTTGCTTAAAGCTCCCTTTCGTTGCTAATTTTGTACCTTCACCATATTGATGTTGAAATAGTGACAACACATGTCTATTTATCGTTCACCACATACACTACAGAGGCATTTTTATCACAGAACATTTGCTTCGTTAATAAAAACGAACAAAGGATAGATAACAACAACAACAAACAGCCTTATCGCAACTATTTGGGATTGGCTAGATGAATCCTATTCCGCCATTCCGCTCTGTTTAGGGCTTGAACAAAGGATAGATGAGTTTGCTAAATTATAATTATCTAGAGAAGAGATCAAATCAGTCTTGAAATCCTTTTAGGTGGGGCAGCTTATATGGTGACTCCACGTTTATTGACTATACTGCATTTTTCTCATGGGATTAAGTTTCAGCCCAATAGCTACTTGACACATTCATAGATTTAAAACAAGTCTTGATTTTTGGAGAACTTTCTCAACTGAAAAGCTTCAAGCTTCAACTACTCATGAAGACAGGAGAAACTTAAAGATACCAGTAGAAGGAAACTGTAGCATATATATATATATATATATATATATATGTGTGTGTGTGTGTGTGTGTGTGTGTGTGTGTGTGTGCAGTCCAATCCAATGTTGATGAATTTGTCAGGAGTGGGCTGGGCTGAATTGGCACACATTATCAGCCCCCATTGGACCGAAAGCAAAGAATGTTACTTGTAGGGAGGGAAATGAATGAGAATGACCCACAAAATCTTAATAAATAAATAAAAATTCTTACAAAAGAATTCTATCCTTAAATCTCATTAAAGAAAACAAATTATAAACACCATCCGTTATTCGGTGTTATTCTATATTATCCAAATAATCAGCTATAGCAAATTTTTCTGTAGCTTTTTGTAGCATGACCAAAAGATCACAAAAAGACAAAAGCACCATGGTAAAGGACAAAACAACCCTTGTTAAAAGACAAAACGCCCAAGCTTTTGGGCTGTGCGGCAAAAAGCTATAGCAAAATTTGCTACAGATGATTACTCATTTTATTATCACAACCCGTGTCCTTTTTTTAAGTCCTAAAATGTTCAGCTTCTGCTGTTTCTTTTCTTACTAGTGTAATTAAACATTACCACCATTCAATGCATTGTATTACAGTAATGCTTCTTCCCACCTCCTGATTATCACCATGGAGATTTTTGTTGTATCGAAAACCTAGATTTGGGATTGTATGTAATAAAATACAAGAGAAAAAAATAATGCAAACAACAATCACACACTCACAAAGAAGTAGGTGATTTGAGTGGTTCGGCTTGAAATCTATGTTCACAGGCGAAAACTGCAGGAGAGATTTCACTATGATCGAAAACAGAGTTTCCAATGAACAGTGTGATGGCATGGAAATCGAGAAAGCCCCACTATAAACAGTAATTTTCATGGGTCAGATTTGAACCCCAAATCGGATCATGAATACAGGTCATTTCGAGGTTTTCTCTGGATCACCATCCATATTACATCTTGAGTTCAATTCAAAACATTAACCCAACAATTTATCTATCTGGGCTTGCAAGGGCCCAACAAGATTTGGGTAGATTTCGAAGCAGCTCACCGCATCCACTTTTCACATGGGGAATGGCTATTGTGGGATGGATTCATCAACCCTGCTTGAGTTTATTAATAAGAGACCCTAACCTTTTTCTTTGTTTTAGACTAGAAGGTACTCTTAGCTTGATCGTTAAGTATTAAAGAAGTCCAAAGAAGGTATTAATTCTTACTTTACCTAACACCATCAAAAGAATGTCACAGATTTGGTGGTTTCCATCAAAGAAACAAATAGTTTTGTCTTCTGGTGTATCCCTCTTCCACAATGGAATTCTTAGTTTCTTATAAGAGGAAAAGATTGAGTCAAAGTACTTTTGGTATTGACAATAAGGTGGAAAATGAGAGTAAGACATTAAATGCATAGCCTCAAAACAAATAAAATTCTGGTTATAAGAATATGGAGCGTCTGCAATAAGTTAATGTACTCTTAAACGGAAATTGTCCTCAAAGAACAACACGCCACTAAGAGTGAGCCTCACATTTTTACTCTACAGCATGACATGTGTATTAAAACTCCTGTCCAAGTTGAAATTTTAAATTTTTTGCATACATGTCCTGTTTTGAAAGTGGTTTCACATTAATGCATTTTTAACCTATCGTAGAAGATTTGCTCTCAAGAAAATGTAGTCCGATTATCTAAAAAAACATCTTGATCAGATGACTATAAACATCCAATTAACAATCTAGCTTTACATTTTCTTTTCTGTTTTGTGTTATATATGATTTAGTTTTCATTTTTTTTAACCATTGGGAAGAACTTGAGAAGTTGGATAGGTTTTTTCCATCAACAAATCAAGTTTGTTTTTTGGCTTCTTTTTTTTTTTTTTTAAATATATCGCACATGGACCCAACAAGAGAACGGAAAAGATTGGGTACGAAATGAAATTCGTACTGATGCATCATAATGGCGCCAGGGGGCGGACACAGCAGCACTGAAAAATGATCAGCACCCCCCAAAAAGTGTAAGTCACTTTTTGGAACGGATGCATCGCCCCTTGGTGCCGTTTGAACACATTAGTACAAACTTCATTTGTACATAATCCAAGCCCACAAGAAAAAGGCTAGTTTGAAAGAGTATTGTCGAGACTGATAATAAAATAAATTATGTTTGAATAATTGGGATTAAGTAATGCCATTTCATTAGATCCTTAGAATGTAGAAGTTTCAAATAATGTACACTGTCTACCGAGTATTAGTAGTTTTAAACATTTTAAAATATGAGCCGAGTGGGATATGTACTAGCACAGTAATGTGTATCATTATTACTGGCACAGTAACAATGTGAAATTGTAACCAAGGGGGTTTGAACCATGGCATTCCTTGTGGAAGGACGATGCCATAGCATCAGGGCAATGGTTTTACGTTTGGAGCATCTTTTTTGGGGTATTTTTTTTTTTTTTTTTGGTTGTTGTTAGGGGTGGCTGGGTTAAATAGTGATGACACGTGGTTAAAGTACTGCTGCCAAGGGAGGAAAGCAATAAATGGAGAGACTAGTAAGTAAGAGTTATATTATTTCACTTTCCCCATCTATCTTTATCTGTCAGCTCCCTTTTCCTTTATGCAATGGCAAGACAAGAATAGGAACCTTCTACGAAATTAATGATCCTTGACTTTTGAATATTTTTGCACGAACATCAATAATCATTACCTCTTGATTAGCGAGATTATTATGGTTTTCTTTAAAGATTGGTTCCAATTCTGTGCAGACATTGAATGCTTTATCAAATTCGGGAACGTTGGAATTTATACCTCTTTGGTTTATTGGCCGTAGAAGTCGTAGTCTATTTCTGAAAGCCCTCGGCAGGTATAGGGCTGTGTTAAATGCCACTGTAAATCGGTTCAAGTCCCGTTTTGTTGGTGTGTCTTGTGAGTTGTGCCCAATGTTGAGAGACACAGGCTAATAGTGTGCAGCTGATAAAGTCATCGCTACGTTTGGTGGGATCAATGGAAGTGCCGCTTCGTGGGTTCCTGATCCCCGGAGTGGGCTTCAGTCTGCTTTTGTTGCTGATGTAAGGGCTCCGTCCCATGGTTCCCTTTTTAGTTTGTTGGATGCATGTATGTAACATAAACACTCTTTCGAGCTGCACACTGGTTCACTCAACCCTTGAATCTTGATGGGATACTTAAATTTCATCCAAATCTATAAATGTTTCCCAAATCCTATCCATCCTTGTATGCGCCTCCAGTCACTCAAAAAGAGTGAAATTAATTACCTACCCAAAATTGAATTTTTTTTAGCATGTGCCCAACACTTTAGTGTGGTAGAGAATCCCAAATGCTCTATCCAATAAAATAAAATAAATAAATTCCAAATTGCTCTTTTTCCTCGTTTGTTTGTTTTGTCTACGTTCATTTGGAACGAAATTTCATATACAGCTTCTCAAGTCATAATCATATCTTATTCGTAACATTTGTTAGGGTTCACACTTCACATCACAAAATTGGAGACAGTAACATATATATTATGCAGATATAACAATGCTCTATAAAGTAAGCCCAATGCTGTATCTGTTTAAAAGTAACTGTCCGCAATAAGAAAATATGGGAAAACCATAATAGGAATAGGAATAGGTATGACGAGAATCTATGAGAAAGAGGTATTAGGGTTGAATCCTCCTGATAGCATTCAACGATTGTATAGATGTCTGTCTCTCCAGCCTGCTGTGCAGGTCCCGCAGCAATCTGTTCTGCAAGCTCCAGTGCATATACTAATAAATAAATAAAGGTGATTAATTGAAATCATCTGGCTGCAGATATATATACATATATATTGAAATTTCCATATTGGATACAAGTTTTGATACACGTGTTACATTGTAAACTTCCAAGTGCCCCGCGCATTTTGTTCTTTGACGGCATTTTCCAGTTAATGTTTTTTAAGCTCGTTGCATTCTATCAAATCAATCTGCAAGCTCAAGTGGCTTTACTAATAAAAGGTGCTTAATTGAAATTCTAATTCTGATCCTACGGCAGGAAGCTCAAAAATTTCTGATTAAAAAAATGAGAGAGAGAGAGAGAGAGAGGAAAGAATGAATAGCGCTAAGAACAAGGCTATTTGACAGTAGGAATGCCGAAATGCAAGAGTACAAATAGGAAGTCTGTTGGTTGGTGCGGACATGCAGAGTACGGAGGAGATGGATGCTTCGTGGAAGAAACGAGGCATTGGTGACAAAAACTCACTTATCATGACTACAACACTACACAAAGTGCCTATAAAATGGGACGTGTGTTGGTGGAGATTCTTCCTAACAAGAGTGAGTTATATGCTTCCACTTTGATTCGGTGGAACCCAACACGGAACACCAACTTTGCAGAGGGAAAACGCCTGCTTCAATTTGCACAAACTCTCTTCCAACTCCAATCACATTTCTCTTCTCTTCCCTGATGATTTCTTGACTTCTGGAGAGAGCTCTACGTTGAGTTGTACAAGAATTTGGGCTGATTTTATTTTATTTCAAGACGAGCGATGTATGAATGTTAATATGGTATGGACCATCAATAACTGTTCCATTTCCCTCTTGAATTTGTTTTCTGTGTGATTTCGTTGCATGACGATCTGGAGAAATTTTGGGCTCTCTTTCCTGTTTTTTAAGCAATTTATTATAATTCTGTTCTGTCTTCTTATGATATTCTTTTTTTTCTTTTCTTTTCTTTTTAAATTTGTTTCGTTCGAGTGCTTTTTTACTATCAGATTTCAATGGCATTTGTCTTAAATTGACTCCTTCTCGTTTTTTCTTAGTGCCATTTTCTTTCTTTCTTTCTTTCTTTCTTTCTTTCTTTTACCTGGAAATTTAACTATTTTCTCGTTTGAAGGGAACTAGAAGAGTAAGAACTTTGGCTTAGAAGGTGATGAGAAAAATCAGCAAGCAGAAATTTGAAGGGTTACCTTGAAGAACAATTTCTTGCGAACAATTTCTTGACCGTCATTCTTCTTCTGAAAATATATATATTCAACTTCCGTATGTCCGTCCAAACGGCATTCTTGTATGTTGAAGTTCCGAATTCCGAAGCAAACAGCTCAAAATAGTTTGGACTTTCGATACCTTCAATAGTTGACGATTATTGTGAAGGAACGAACGCCTGTGAATTCTTAGCAGTTTCGGAATCTGCAAATTCTACAGAACCTGTTCTGTAACTTATTCTGTCAGGCCACCGAATTTATGAAGATTCTTTAGCTTGTAATCGCCAATCAAGAACCATTCCTTTTCCAGTTTCTGGTTTCTTCAAAAAAGTAAAAAATAAAAAAGAAATTTTCAAGCATAGAGATTTCATCTTCACCAGAGGAAGAATGTCTGACATTTTAATGGATGTATTCAGGTGTTTTATATTATCTGAAGATAGGAATTCATCAAAACATGGAAAGATTTGTGTTGTCCGTCCTGGCGACAACTCAGGGAGGAGGACAATCTATTTTTACGACAATGAAGTTTGCAGTTTTACCCATAGCAAAGGTTTTTACTATGTGCTTTATGGGATTTCTTATGGCATCAAAGTGTGTTAATATTTTGCCTGCAAGTGGACGGAAGCTTTTAAACGGGGTAACTCTCTCTCTCTCTCTCTCTCTCTCTCTCTCTGTAATTATGGCTTATTGTTGTCTTCCATAATATGTGTTTGAAATATATTAACCTCTCCTCCAAGGGTTTTAGGAGAGAGGTAATTGCTTTATTTAAGATGGTATTAGAGCAGAGTTTAGGGTTCAAATCTCTCTGCAGACACAATTATTCTCCTGACACATTTTATGGACTCGCACCTAGCTCCCGGCATTCATTGTCCCGAGGGGAATGTTGAAATATATAGACTCTAACCTCTCCTATAACCTTAGGGTTTTAGGAAAGACGGTTAATTGCTTTATTTAACAATATGTTACGGTGATAGAGAGACAAATGGATAGAAGAAAGCTCTCTCTCTCTTTCTCAAACACTCCCTCCCCCCAACCTACCCCCTCCTGTAAGCAAAATTTTTGCAAGTCGGTATGATTTCAGGTTACCAAGTAACCACTAGTAAAATTTTGAAACAGGGATGGTGAAAAACACTATTTGAAACAGGGGTAAAAGTAAAAGAATGGGAATTTTATTGCTTTGTAATCTACAAATCAGAATTTATGATGCAGAAAAGGAAGGCATGAGAACTAATCAAGGGAATCAAACACTAGTGGGCGTATTGACTTTTTTTTGTAATTACCATTGAAGGAAAAAGAATAAAAGGGGTGGGGAGTTCGATGACGATCTGTATCGTCTATTTTCAACCCTTTTAACTACTCTATAACATGAACAATGAAATAGCATGTAGTCCTTTCAGTTCTTTTTGCAATCAAGAAGCACTATCTTACCCTAATAGAGAAGTGCAAACCGAGAATGGGTCTGAGACATTGTTAGCAAAGAAGAAATTTGAAATTACTTTTATAGGATTAACGAGGTCTTAGGACATGGTGAAACGATGAGCTAGTGTAAGTTTGCCATGAGGTTGTTTTTGCCCTATCATATATATGTGAATCTCTCTTTTCAAAGGCCTTTTAACAACTAAATAATTTTTCATTGTTAAGGTTCTCATTATGACTTGGTCAATGAACTGTTTGTTTCTAACATGTGATGCAGTTGGTCTTTTCAGTTTTGCTCCCATGTTTGATATTCTCTCAACTTGGACGGGCTATCACTATACAAAAAATGCTCGAGTGGTAAGAATCAGACGTTTTCCCCTTCACATTAACTTTTTCCTCTTGAGTTTTGCTGATAAAATTTGTGTTGAATATGGGTTTCTACTTGTCTTTTATTTTTTTGAAGGGTAATTAATATAGAAAGACAGGAATTATCCATATTGCCGGATATTAAAATACAACTAACAGACGTAAAATATGACTGCAAATGCATGATAGCACTCCATAAATTATATGTGAACTGATGGAAAATGTTTGTTTACCTGTCTGTAATGTTTTCGTACATTAACTCTTACTTCACTGCTGTACACTTGCTAATCAAATTAATTCTCTAGGGTCTCTTCGCCTACAGTTAGGTTGAAAACACTGCTTCTTGATAGGCAACTAGTATGGTTGGAGTAAACATATTTGCAATTTGTTTACATGAAATTAAATTATCAATTCATTAGTTTCCTGTAAAAAAAAAAAAAAAAATTCTTGATCATTCAGTAGTTATTTCTACCTATGATATGAGTATTAATATGATCTTGTAAATAACAGTCTTCAATAATAGGAAACTATGAACAATCTGGTATTAATAGCTGATAGCTGTCTTGAACCTTTTCAGAGAATGCAGTGGTTAGCCCTGTTATTCTACTTCCTTATATAGATGGAAGTCTAGACTTTGTGGCAATACTTTTTTCCTAGACAATGGTGTCATCTGTTGGTTTGAAACAAATCATCAGTATATATTGTTTTGCTTTGGTGTTTCTCCCCATTCTTTTATTTCTCTTTGTTTCTGTCTTTCTTTCCTTCCTTTTATTTTTTATTTTTGATAGGTATGCATTGCTTTAGTATTTTTTGTTGTAGCTTTTATCAGTTTCTCTATATTGTTCTAGTAAGCTGGTTTAGGTGACCATGTCTTGCAGCTTCATTTTAAAATGTGAATTTAAAAAATAATAATGAGGCATGTGATAATACTATTCCATTTGCAGGTGGTTCATCCCTTTCAATGTAGTTCTGACTACCATATCAGGTTCTCTAATAGGTTTAGCTGTTGCATCCATAGTCCGGCCACCAAACCCATTTTTCAAGTTTACTATTGTACAAATTGGGATTGGTAAGTTATTTTCATTGGGAAAATATAAGCCATGTTATTTTTATATGGGTTTGAACTTTTAATTGCTGGATAAATCTTAGCATTTTTGTGCACCTATACTTGCCATTTGATTCTATAACCATATTTTTGTCAGAGTTGGATGTTCTTTAATGTCTTGCTCTATTGTCAGGATTGGCTTTTATTTGTATAAAATATTTAAGAAATGACTAGTTTAATCAGTTATAGGGATTAGTGGGTGCATGCATCTGTCTATTTGTTTCAGCTAAACACTTTGCTGGTTCATTTTCAGTTTTGTCTTTAAACTCTTATAGTGGCACCCACTGCCCATGATAAGTGGGTGTCAATTTTCAATATGATGTCTTTCATCTCAATCAGACCATTGTTTTTATCCTTTTACTTGTTTGTATAGGCTGCGGTTCCTTCCACAGCAGACTTTTTTCCTTCTTTTCTTTGCATGTTTACTTGCTCTGGTAAATCCATTCTAGAAACAAGATTGTGTACAGGTGGGATTTCATTATTAAAAAGTGGAACAGTGTCTTTGAAGTCTGGAAGAAACCTTTGTCATAGTATGGTAGTTGGCAAAGGTTAGATTAGAATATATATTTATTATACTAGATAAAAATTAATTAATATACACATACACAAAAGAGAACAGAATAAATAACAAGTTTTCTTATAGAGAACTTAATTGGCAATGAGAAGCTATTAATAAAGTTGTTGAACTATTTTAATATTTTGAGGCATTGCGATTGTGCGACTGCTCTGTTTCTAAAAACAGTGACAGCGAGTCCACTTTCCATAAAACTTGGGAAGAGCATGGAGACTAACTACTCCCACTTCAAAAACGTGTGAGAGTGGGTTAAGCTTGCCATATTGCCACAAGTCTCTCTCCCTCTATAAAAAGGTAAGGACGTGAGTGCTTTAATAAGGATTAGGGTTTTAGTTGATTGATGCAGCATAACAGAGATGATACCAAAGTTGATGTAGAATGATAGTAAAAAATATCAATAAAATCCAAAGAGATGTAGCGAAAATGCGAAAAGTGAAAAAGAAAAGATAAAGACCTGATCTAAAGCTTTTCTAAACCCAAAAACAGGGGATCTTGGCCTCCACCAAGCTTGAATAAACCCAAGGAATCCACTTTGGGGGAAAATCACTCTAGTTTTTAGACTTTACAGAGGAAGAACATACTAATCAAGAGCTATAAAGAAAGAAAATTCTTTATTCATCCATTTCATCCATAAAATTGTGGATTACAAACATATATATAGACTTTACATATCAATCTTTCCAAATCCCACTCTAATTAAACTTCCTAAAAATAAAACTTTTAAATTAATAAAATGACGTAATTAAGTAATACCCTGCTATTATTTTGGCCATAATTTTCCCAAATCACATCGGAATCTCAATATCTTGGTCTTGTTGGAAAGGTAACTGGATAACCTTTCAAATGGCACCAAAATCATCCCAAGTGGGTAAGTTTTAACCTTTCAAAATATGGCCTAAAGAAAAAAACGGGATTACAATTTTTATTTAAAGACTATTAATTACATTAGGACTCTAGAATAAACTCAAACATAAATAAAAGATAAGGCTAAAGATAATCCTAACATAAAATCCAATAAAATACTAATTAAATATACTTCAAGATGCTCCATATGTCCCCCATTTAGATGCCACAAGGATTACACGTGTGGGTCCCACCCATATGTCACGTGGGCCCCACTTCAAATTGAATGTCAGCGTCATTGATTTTGTTTCCAGCAAAAGAAGAGAAAGGGAGAAAAGAAGAATGACTGTAGATCTATGATTCCTAGAGACAACTTTAAAGACGAAGAAGAGGGAAAAAGTTCAAACTGCTGTGAACATCTTCTTCAACTCTCTCCTTCTTTCTTTGCTATCTATTAAGTGGTTCTTGAACTCGGCTCTCTTTCTTGAGAAGAGTACAACCGTGAATTCTTAAAACCAAGGCTCTCTTGAATCCTCACTCTCTATCGCGAGAGATCTCCTAATTCATCTAAGTATCATTCTCTTGAAATTCAGTATTCTCTTTGAGAGAACCAATGTTTTATTCATCTATGCCGGAGAGTGCAAATCTATTGAGAGACAAGGATTCTACCTGAGTTAGATTGTATCCCGGATTTAGCTTGGTAGTAATCCTTTGCACGTTGTTGGGAGGCCTAGATTATCTTTAAGAAACATGATAACGACACCTTCTATACTCGGATGAATCGGTTAGCATAACCTTGGAACTGAAGAAGGCGAGAAAATAGAAGAAAAAAACCAAAAAATCATGATTAGACTCATCTATCGTGACTGAACGAGTTGATTGCGACTGAAATCACCTACCACGGCTATTTGGCATATCGCAACTAAAGTAAAGTCTGCGACTAACCAGTAGGCCGCAACTATTTGGATGATCCGCAACTAACAAGGTCACTCGCAACTGAATTGGTTTTGTTGATTGAACTGTATTCTACGACTGTTTTTCCTCTTACGACTGAGAAGAAATTTATTATCATTAGTTTCATTATTATTGTTTTCTCCATCACCAAAAAATTAACAATTTGATGATATGTCTACTTCCATGGGCCAACACAGTATGTTCCATTATGAAACAACCCAATTTAATAGAGAAAACTTTAAGAGATGGGTAAAAAATGAGTAACAGCTGAAAAATCTATATGGGATGCAAAATGCATAAATTGGCTTGTAACACTAACAACAAAGGCAATATCTGGGCATGCCATGGATAAATAAATTAGGCGCTCTGCCAACCTCTTGTAACTACCTGGATCAATGAGTCAGTCACCATCCTCTTCTCTAAATTTATGATTGAGATCCATAGGAGTATCAAACGGCTTACATCCTAACATTCCAGTTTCAACATGAAGATCTAGGGTGTATTTTCTTTGATATATAAAGATTCCCTTCTTAGGACGAGCTACTTCAACTCCAAGAAAGTGCTCAAGCTGCCCCAGGTCTTTTATCTCAAACTCTTTGGTTAAACCCTACTCCAAAGCATGAGTTGAAACCCCTAAAATGATTCAGGCCCACTGGTCTAAAATCAGGTTAGAAAACAGGTCAGAATTATTGGGTTATTCGGGTCACTCTCTAGATTGCGCAAGTGGTTTTCACTTCGGGCTGCTTTCGGGTTGAACTCAAGACAACATCACAACATGAGAGCTTTAGGTTGCTGGAAAATTGCTTGTCTAAAAAGATGCTTTCAATGTGCATGAGGTTAAGTATTTTTAGATGTTGTGGCTGTTGGATCCTAGTTGAAATCAATTGTTTAGTTGTACTAGAGTTCTTGGAGTTCTTGACATCCTTGAAGTCCATCTATCTTCAAACATGAAGTGTTATTGTAGCAAACAAATTTCATGTTGTTGTTCATTTTTTATGCTTGATCAGCAACTAATATTGAATCATTCTTCATGTTGGAGATTCATTGTTGCTCTTATATTCACATTCCTTGAATCATGATAGAGTTTTTAATGGATAAAGGAGATTTACTACAAACTTGATGTCCTTAATGAACTTGGATTATTGCTCTTTTGATGATCTATACATTGTAGATGGCTTGTGCACAAAATTGATTGTTTCATTACACGTTTGGGTGTGTTAGGGTCTAAAACCACTTTATTCACGAATCTATGTGCTTAAAATAATATTCTATAGCCAATTTGGGTTTTCTAGCTTCATCATTTGGGAATGGGGCTTATTCGCAAATAAGGACCTTTAGGAAAATTTGCTTTTATTCGCGAATTTCTATTTCAACATAGATAGACTTCAAACACCTTCGCTTCCTCTCATTGAAAATCACCAAAACTTCCTTATTCCACCTTTTAATCTCCTCATTTAGTGTTTTCATCTTCATACCAAAAGCAAAACTGCCTGATGCCTCGAATTAAAAGGATCACCACCTCCCCTTCATCTTTTCCTTAAAACCTAGATGATCTAGCCATGTAAACTCAAATTTAAACAGACTTTGGCCATGCCTCCTCGCCTTAGACTTGAGTAAAATAGGGATATGATCAAATGTTGTGTTTGGAATTTCCATCTAAAGAGCAAGCACCTAACAAAGGAAAGTCAATCAAATTATGAGCTTCAATAAACTCCAAGTACCTCTTCAACTGTGAAGATCTAGCATGACAGCCTCACTTCTCTGAAGGAAATCTTACGATGTTAAAATCATCCCCTATAAACCAACACAGAGACCACTCCCTCTGAACCACCGATAGCTCCTCCCAAAAATTGGCATGAGCAGTACTATTCATAGGACCATAGATGCTCGTAAAACCCCCACAGAAAGCCATCTTTCTCATTTTTACAGCTTACTGATATAGAAAATCACCAATTCTGGAATTGAGAACCTGAATTATTTATTTGTTCCAAGCCACCAAAATCTCACCTGCATGCCCAATAGCCTCATGCATGTATCCAAAATTATTCCCCCCCATTAAATCAAACAACTCCCTTCAACCCAGCCGCTGCTACTTAGTTTCTTGAGGAACCAATAAATCCGGCTTCCACTTAACACACATCTCCTTCACACACCATCTCCTCTCTTCCTTCCTACCCCCCTAGCATTCCATGATAGAATCACAATCATTATTACAATACTTGATCAATCAATGCCCCCTCTTACCTCTCCTTCTTCCCCTCCCCTCCTGCCTTGCATCATTGTTGCTGTCTCTCAGCTGTTGTCATTTTAATCTCATATAAATTGCCGATGCTTTTGCAAAGTTGGAAGGTTAATCTTGTCTGCATACAACAACAACAACAAACAGCCTTATCCCAACTATTTGGGGTCGGCTACACGAATCCTATTCCGCCATTCCGCTC
>JAOXJP010228360.1:0-11137 GCA_025762735.1 Platanus orientalis | reverse complement strand
GTTTGTAAGTCTATTTAAAGGCAACCCTCCCCCATAATTTGATAGTGAAGGAAGAATAAACAAGTTTTTGAAGATTTGGGTGTTCCCAAGGTGTGACTGTAGACATGTTCTCCTTCTCCAAGGGTTGAGGTCATTTATGGCTCCCCTCTCTCTTCTTCTTCCATAGGTGTAGCCACAAACTCCCTCTCTTCTTCAAGGTATATCTTTAATCTTTTTCTTTATCTCTTAGTTTCTTTCTAAATTTCTCTTTCTTTTTATACTACTCTCTTAAGTCACTTCTCATTCTTTTTGTTATTATTCTTCTTTCTTTTTTTTCTTCTTCTTCCTTCTCTTGAAACCTCCATTAAAGAACCTTTACTTTTTCTGAAATTCTTTGATTTGACCCATAAAATCATATTGGAATTTTATGAAATTTTAACTGTAGAACCCTGGAATACGTTAAAAACGGCCATAAAAATTTCAGAATTTTCTGACGCATCAAAGGGGAATTTTGGTAATTTTCAGATTTTTTGTCCAAAATTACAAAAATATCCTTTTAGGATCTTTTCTTATATTTTCTCCTATTTTTCTATTCTAACCCCTTATCTTCTCTCTGTGATTTTATTTTCTGATTTTAAATTTTTATGGCTACTTGAAGTACTAAATTCAGTTCTTGAAAACTTTTACTTCCGCACTTTAAATATATCCATTGTTTGAGGGTTTTGAAATTACTCTACATCAATTTGTGGTATTTCCCCCTTGTACTGCATCAATTTTGGGAAACAATTCTTTTATTAACCACTTTTAATTTTCTTGTTTCATTCTATAAAAACAAAAGTACACAAAGTTATAGTATTTAATTTCTCCCCACCACCACCACCACCCCCCCCCCAAAAAAAAAAAAAAAAAGATTTGATGCGGTAACATTACATTGGATGGACCTACACTACCCACTTTGGAGGCCCAAGGTCAAGCTCAAGGCTAAACCTTGGAAGGGGCATGTTGTCCATATTAAATAGTTTATTTTTTTGCTGTTTTTAGGGACTTTCATTAATGGGGAATTAATGTGATAAACCTTTAATGCCATGGGGAGGGGGTTAGTTGTTAATTTTAGAAGTTAGGATTTTTCTTTTAAGTTTTATTATGTAATAACAGGACCATTTATATAACATTGGGTTTTTTTTTTTTTAAGTACGGAAATTTTATTAAAAAGAGAGGATCAAACTACACATGGGCTGCTCGAGAAGAGAAAAATGCTACAAAAGCAAAAAGAAACTAAATATGGAGGATATGAGAGTCCCAGTCAAATATCCAAGATCTGAAAGGGGGGCTCTCCCTCTTTTGGGCCACAAACAACCAGCTGTAGATTTGAGAAATGGAGGCATTAAGGATATAGCGGGGCTCCTTCGATACTCCCTCAAATATTCTCCTGTTTTGCTCCTCCTAAATCGCCCAACAAAGCGCATCTGGGACCAAAAACCACATCTACATGCCTCCCTTTCTAAGGATGCCAAGGTCTTGCTTCAGACACCAACATAACAAGCTCCTCAGAGAACCTGGCTGAACCCAAACAATCCCAAACCGGCATATGAAATGATCTCATAGATATCGAACCCAAGGACAATGAAGGAAGAGGTGACTTGCAGACAGGGTACTTTAGGAATCCTAATCATAGTAGGATTGGGATTAGGTAATATTTAAAGAGTGGTCATCGACCATATGTTTAGTCGAAGTTTTTGATGAATTAAAGAAGTGTTTTATTGGATTGATTGCTGCCCACAATTGGGGTTCTCTACTTTTCTCTTTCCTCAACTCTCACATCTCACGAACAGGGTGAGTTTTCCTCTTTCCCTCTACTTTCTTTCTCACATCATCTTCTTCTCACCTCTTCTATTTTCTTCTCTTCTCTGATCTTACATTCTATTTAATTATCTAGTAATCTTGGTTAAAAGATTTGGTTGTTTTAAGTGATCCTTTTATTTTTGGACAGGTAATTATAGGTGAAGACGGGTTTTGAACCCAGGTCTATGGTAAGACACCCACAAACTTCACCAACTTGGCAAGCTGGCATCTTCAAAAATCAAATCATTAAGTGATCTTCAATATTTAGAATCAAGAAATCTCTGTACAGCAATTACCTACCTTTCTCTTCACCTTTTCCTTCAAGACACCTCCAAGAGTCATCATCTCCATCATCTTTACCCTAACCCTAGTTTGTCTAAGCTTTTCTCCAACCAAGAAACCCTAATTTTGGTAAACCCTATTCAAGAAACCCCATCACAAGCCTGTCGGCCTGTGCAAGAACCCATCATCTTCTTGTTTTCTGTTCAAGAAAACATAGTAGAGGGCAGATTAGACCCTGCAGCTGATTTATCCTATCAGCCCCATTAATTTTGTCCCCTCAAAATTAAAAAAAAAAAAAAAAAAACCATCCTTATTAGCCTTGCAGCTCCCCCATAAAACACTACCTGTAGAGATATTTTCTGTTAAACCAAATCCCTATGAAAAACCTTCCCTGCAATCCCATCCTTCTTGTCTTGAACAACCATAAATAAGCCCTAGCAAACCCATTGGCCAGCCAACCTTTACCCTTTCTCTACTTGCTGTTTTCCCTTTGAACAGTCCCTCTTTAATCCACAAATTAGTCACTGTTATTCCCCATAATATCCCACGATCACCCATAAATTAATCCCTTTTTACAGCCCTCTTTCCTCTTATCTTGATCTAAATATTTCTTCTTGCTTTCTTTATTCAAGAATCAAGTTCTTGAATTCTTTTGAATTGATTCTTGAATCCCATCACCTTTCCCTCTTGTAGAAATCCATTCTTTTGGATATCCTACATCAAGATTAAGACTCACTGACAAAAAAATAATATTATAAGAACTAAAAGTTAAAGTATTATGAACTTTATATAAGAGATACAGATGTACGGAGATGATAAAAGTAACTACAGGGAATCATATAGAATAATTAACTTATCTTGGGGAAAAAACATAAACCAAATAGGAAATTCAATGAATTTTTAGAAGTAAATACATTTCATTGAAGTGCAGAAATGGCATGCAAAATGCAATTCTACTACCAAATCACACGTTCAGTCAATTAGACAGCAAGTAAACTGAAGTTGCTTTGTCAGAACTCAAAAGATCTCTTCAATGGCGGTCAACGGCGTGTACCTTATACAAAGTGGCAAGAACACGAGACCGTTGGGGACCAGCAGCAGCCAAAATTGTGCATGTCACAGCAGCAGTCAGCGCTTGCTCCAGAGCTTCCTCATCAATCCACCTGTACATAATATTAAAAGGGCAATAAATATATGTGCATGGGTATATAGTATATATATGCATTTAAAGACATTACATGCATAAATACATACCAAGGGTGAGAAGGAAGGGGGGGGGGGGAGAGGAGTACCATGTCTTTCCCCAATTTTGCACGCCATTTCATTTATTGGAAAATTACAGTTTGAAAGAGACAGGCCTAAATCCAATCCCTACCTGCCTTGAGAACCTTAGCTTGACAGTATTCCAAGTAGATCTTAACTAATAAAGAATTTATGAAAAGGGTATGGATAAAAGTCTATACGCGACCCCACTTTTCTGAACATGTCAAACAGTGAAACACGCTGATAAAAGCCATATAACAGAAAGGTGAGACCTTGCTAAGTAGGTTGTATTAAAACCACAAATATAGGTTCAAAGCCTGTTTTCACCCTGTTAACCATGGTTCAAAATTTCATTGAAATTTATCAAAATTTCCCCACTTGTAGAGGTGGTGATGTAGAATATGACCCAGATGATGTTGAGGAATGTAAGGAAAATTTTCGGGTTTCGAGAAAAGGGTTAGGGTTACCCCAAAACATTTGAATATATTTAGAAAGAAAGCAAAAGAATGAAATAGGGAATTAAATAAGAGATTATGAAAAATAGTCAAGAAAAAAATGAGAAAATATAGGGAAAAGGGGAAATTCCGTAATTCAAGAGGCAGGCTCACAAATTTACCAAAATAACCGTGGCCGTGCATCCGAATTTTCTGAAAATTTATAGTGTGATCTGATGTATATGAGAATTATGCATACCAAATTTCAAGTAATTCCAACCTGTCTAGCTATATAAAATCATATAAAAACTCAGATTGTAGAATCTGGAATTCAAGAAATCAGAAAACTAATGTAGAAAAAGTGATCAGGAACTATAGGAAAACTTTAGTTGATTGAAAATTCCCTATCTTAATGAAAACTTAAAATATTTTAATAACTAATTTACAAAACATAAAATTACATTACTTCTGACGAATTAATAACACATTATAACAAAAATTACTCTTAACTTAATATATGCATAGAGGTCTTCGTGTCTAGTTCTACTATGCCTAACTTTGACCTTGATCTTGAGCAAAAGATTAATGTGGTCAAAGAGATTCATATAGTCTAGGAGGTTCAAGAGGTTTAGTTGAGTGTACCCATTGCGATTATAGTGATTGGATTTGTTAAGTCTGAGCCTGAGCCTAGCCTTATTTTAAACACTAGGTTGTGTTTTCTATCTGACGGAGAACCACTTGTGGCCAAAGTATGCATATTAGTTGAGAAAGTGGTTCATACTCCTAGGGTATTCATTTCCCTAGTACCTTTTTAGGACTTGGCTTTTAGCTATTTTTGGAAGGTCCTATGGAAAATGAAAGATATATTGGGTGGTCAATTATCACATGATTACCATCTACCTACTGATGGGTGTCTTGAGATAGTAATCAAGAGTTATGGTCATTTACTGAGCTTAGAGATTTTACTGAGATATTTGATCGGTGAAAACCTCAAGACATGGGGTAGTGTTTTGTATACCACAAAGTTTGCATACATTAGTTCAGTCAATAGGATAACTGGCATGAGTCTGTTAGAGATTGGCATATTTAGTAGACTCAAGGTTCCTGTAAACTTCATATCTATGGTTGCATTTCATTGTCCATTTGAGTTTGTATCTGCATTAGCATTGCATTTTCATTCACTACACCAGGTGATCAGGTATAGAATTGTTATGAGTAATAAGAGATAAACGGTCGATTGATTTGCACTATTCACATCGCAACTTTTAGGTCGGTGATTTAGTTATGATTCACTTGCATGCAAGGAGTTCGGGACTTTACAAGGTTTTAAACAATATTGAACCTAACGTATATGTTTTGGATATTCCGACCAATTTAGATATCAGTCCTATCTTTCATGTACCCTATCATGGTCATTCTATCCTAGACTTTGAGCCTTTTGTAGACCCACAGACATCAGTCCCATAGCCTCCTCAACCTATGCCACCATTGTCACTAGTCACTATTTGCAAAGAGGAGATTAAGGCCATTGTGGATGATCATATCACTTCTACTCGATGGGGAGGTTACCAAAGATACCTCGTCAAGTGGGAAGACCGGCCAGAGATTGACAGTATTTGGTTGATATAGAATGAGCTACAACAGATTGACAGTATTTGGTTGATATAGAATGAGCTACAACAGATTGACAGTAATGTTCTAGAGCAATATAGCAGTCGTTTATCGTCAGAGATGACTCTTTTCCAGGAAGGAAGAGTTGATGCAGACATCATGACCAGGATGATGACTGGGCCATGTTCACGACCAATTTTTTTTTCTTTTATTTTCTTTACGTAATTATGTCTCATGTAAAAGGGAGCACAGAATTTTGAGGGTATTTTCATATTTATTTGTCTAATTAGGAGTTTTATATCATTTGTTTTAGAATAGGGGTAATTTAGAAAAGAGTTATGAGAGGGAGGATTATTTTAGTCCACTCATGAGATTGATTGTGTAAACCTAGTCGTGGAACTCTATAAGAGCAACCCACGAGAAGCTTTTTTAAATTATGTAATGAATAAACATAAATATAGGTTTTCATGTTATGTGTCTTCTTCTTCCTCTTGTTAATTGCAGCTGAGGAGCACTAAAACCCTTGAATGGATCTAGGGTAAGCCTAGTTTAACGGTTGTGGTGGAGGCCACTCCGTTCCCCTTGGGTTAAAGGTCTTCTTCTCTTTCTTCTTATCAATTTTTACAATTTACTTGTGCTGAAATTAAAGGACCTACAAAAAATTCATCACCACTCTCTCTTCACCAAAGTTTTGATCAAATACTTCTTCCCAAGGCATCACTAAGGCCTTGTACGACTTCCCTTATACTTGTCCAAATCTGAAATTTCAGATTTGAATCAAACGTGGTTGTTGGAATAACTCTTAGGCATGATCACCTATTTTTAAGGGACTTCATGAGAATCCTCAACAGCTCCAAACAGTGGATTGTCTTTCTTGTTCGAAGACTCCATATGGTAATACCCTGTTGGACAATCCTATAGCATACAGATTCCAACCTCTGAAGTTGGCTAGAAGAGGGTCCCACCTGGTTTCATCAAATTCAGGTGTTAAAACAGGGTCATAAGTACTCATGGGAGATCTGATCCCATCTCTTATCTTTTAGGAGTCCAGCCATGAGACTTCTACAGGGTTTTAGCAACCCTTGGGTGACACTACAGCACTAGAAAGTATCCCCAAATCTGTTGGGGATCTCTACATGCCATTTGGAATAGATAGGGACTGGCGGCACTCCTTATACAAGGTTTGGGATTTCGACAACTCCAAAACTCAGTTGTTTGATCTGTTTTGTCATGGCATCATCTTCAATCTCTTCTTAGAAGCTTCGAACAGGTCATTGACAATATATATGAGGTATTTTTGTGATCCTATGATGACCTCTTTGAATCCTATTAGTAGTTGATCTTGGTGGTTTTTGGATTTTGGCTAATGGCTGATAAGAGTACTGTTTAGCATCTAAATTCCCTGTTAATTAGTTTTCTTCCTACACATATTGTTTCACTTTGCTTTTTCTCATGTTTACGAATTGTTTTCTACACTTTCCTATGTTCTGAATTTTTGACAGCAATACAACAACTTTAAGTGCACTGGGTTACCCTTTTAATACAACTTTAAAATCTCTAAGTGAAGTAATATTCTAATTGTTTAGGTCTAACATTGTTCATTGCTTTGTACCTTCTAAGTCTTAACATGCATATTGAATTAGGCTTAAAGAATCACCTGAATTAGTATGTGGATGTGCAAATAGGAACCTTGTTTATTTTTTTACTACTTTATCAATTTTATTCCTAACTCCTGTGCAGACACCCACTACCCTACATGCATGCTGCATCAGGTGAAAAATGACCAAAATACCCCTAGTGATGCATCAGAAAGTTCTGCACTTTTGTAGGGTGAATCTTAGGTATATAGGGTACCACTTTGCCAAATTTCAGAATTTTTGGACAAGAATTGAGAAATATATTAATTTTTAAAGATTGTTGTTGTAGAGTTTATTCAAGAAACCAATAAACTATGGGAAGAAAACAATTCATGAATGATGTGAAATCAAAGAAAGAATTCAAGAAATAACTATAGATGGGCCTGGCGGGTGGAACGTGAACCTCTTCTTCCATAGGCTACTTGCTGGAAAGACCCAGGACTCACTGCGGGCACTGTGATGAATAGTGACCATAACCCTAGCAGTGAAAGCATAGTCCTCTACCTTTCTGTACTGACCCTTCTTGGTTTTTGGCTCTGAGTAGTGAAGTAGTCATGGCTGGCCTAGATGATGCAGAAAAAACATTGCTAGCTTGAGGTTTACTAGTCTGCTTCCCACTAGAATAACCACTAGTTGCTGACTCACTCCTTGAGGAACTCTCAGAGAAAGCATGTTTATAAGAACCTCTCTTCAAATTTCTCCTCGATCTGATATGCAATGTAAATAGCATCCTCTAACGTGATTACACAGTTGTAACTCATCCCCGTGGCAATCTGTGGGTATAAGCCCTGCCAATACATGACCACCATAATGTCTTGGTCCCATTTGAACCTTGCATGTGTTGCCAAGTGATAAAACTGGCTGATATACTCTTCTATAGACAAGTTTCCTCATTGCAGTTGAGTAAACTGGAAATATGCTCTGTTCAAACGGCCTCTTCATAACAGCCCTAAGATCCTCCCATGTACTTAAAGTCTCAAAGTACCATATCCATCTCGAATATGACCTTCCTTGTACTTATCCCACCAAATTTAAGCTCCACTTCAACTTAGCCTCAACAAATTGTAGCTTCTGATGTTCTAGGACATCATACCATTTGAAGAACATCTCAATGCAATGTAGCCAGTCTAGAAAGACTTCCGGATTGTAAAGGCCATGGAAATTTGGCACTTCCAATCTAGCATTCCTGTCCACTTCCTGGTAGGCAACATTATGGTGGGTTTCATGTCTCTCAATCTACTCTCGCCTAGGAGGTACCACCTCATGTTGGAACTGATGAGAAGATTCGCCAATTTGCACACCACTAGGCCGACTTGGAGGGGTCCTAAATTTGAGGCTCCCACGGCCTGGACAGGGGTTTTCTCAGGCTCTTCTTTCTTTGAGATAGTTGCTGCCAGCACTTCTGATTGGGCTTGTATAGCCTCCAGTTTAGCTTCTATTCCCCTCATCTACGAGCTTAGCTGTTCCATCTCTTGGGAATGTTCATCCACTTTACAAGACAAGGCTGCATTAGTCACCATGACGCTGAAAAGAATAGAGTAGGAAGCTTCGGCTCTAATACCAATTTCATGCGGGGCTGTTAAGAGATTAGCAGTGATTCCTTGCTAATGTGTGCCTTAAACAAAACAAAAGCACACACAGCCACACACACACACACAAAAAAAAGGGCACTAAACAAAGACCAAATTTAAAAAATCTGGGGCAGAAGTATGAAATGACCAAAATAACCTTGTCATGTATTAGAAAATTCTGCACTTTTGTAGGATAAATCTTAGGTCTATAACGTACCACTGTTCCAAATTTCAGAATTTTTGGATAAGAATTGAGAGATATATTAATTTTTAAAGGTTGCAGGTCTAAGAGTTTATTCAAGAAACTACAAAATTATGGAAGAAAACAGTTAAAGAACAAAGCAAAATCAAAGAAAGAATTCAAGAAACAACTATAGATGGAAACTAGATTGAAGTAGCAACAAGACCCCAAAAGAAAATCACAAAAAAAAGGGTTTATGGTGGGGCGATTTTCACTTCTTATAAGCCCACCATACAAAACACCAAACAAGATAGGTTTTGAGTTTGGGAAAGGATGTTCTGTCCAGGATTTGGAGTCTAGGATGGTGTCCGACAGAACATCCTTTCCGTTTAAGTCTAGAAGCAAAACTATAATTTCAGCAAAGAAAGTAAGGCCCCGTTTGGATTAGCTGAACTGAAATTACCTAATGAATTGAATTCTACAGAATTCAAAACCATAGAATCAGAGTTCTACCGATTTAGAATATGTTGTTTGGATGCACAAATTAAATGGAAGGCATTATTCAAAACAGCTCCGCACAGCCATCAAATCTTGTGTTAGCAGGGTTCGAGTTTGAGAATTAACATTGATGGTCTCATTTGAATCTAGGTTGAACTCATTATGAGCAAAACGAGAATAAATCTGAGACTTGCGGACGGCAAAGTCTCCGATGAGTACTTCCTTGAAGACGTAATCGATCATCTAATTGGCATCTCCATATCCTTCGCTCGCCATAGCAGACCTCTCTATCTCTCTCACACACTGCGTAATAGATTTTGATTGGGGATTGTAATAAAATAATGAAAACAGAGGGAAGTGAGAAATGGGAACGAAGATTGATGAGATCTTCTTCTTCTTCATCACGCGTGGACGGTGGGTTACAGCAAAGTTGTGTGGCGGTTCAGGGGATAACTCGATTGAGGTGATGGCAAAGATGAGACAATAAGGTGGTCGCCGGATGGGATGGTATACGCTCAGAGATATGCCGGACAGGGTGGTATATGGTGGGCCGTAGAATACTGGAAAACCATGAGGTTCCATCTCCTCCCCCAGAAGTCTTGGAGAGAGGTCGTGAGGTAAGGGTTATTAGATTGTGGCTCGATCTCTAGCCCGAGAAGGGCCTGAGCTGGGGCTGCTCCCAAAGTAAGAACAATCTCTGGGAGAAGAAGCAAGTGGCCACAGTAGACAATTAAGATGGCATTAGAGTGAAGATGCTGTCGTTAGTCATATATACGGAGCAACAGAGTGAAAAGCAAGACTTTCACAGCCAAGATTAGAGGAGATTTGGGGCCATTTTTGCTGATTTGGGGAGATGGGTTTCTTTATGTTTGCTGCTAGGAGGTTTCAGACGAATTGAAGGATGATTGGGTGTTTTGGGGAGATGGGTTTCCTTCTTTTTTATGTTTGGAGGTGATTGGGAAGTGGGTCTTGTTTGATCTTGATGCCATTAGAGTTGGAAAAAAAAAAATTGCTTTCCCTATATTTTCTGAGTTGTTGGAAGGGGAAGAAGAGGTAATCCTACCATGCTAATCGTCATGATCACCTTTTGCCATTGCTATGTTAAAGCCCCAACTGAACATGGCAAGAGTGAGGATTGGGGCAAAAGGAGAGAGAGAGGACCTTCTAATCGCCAGTAAAGAGAAACATGAGAGAGATGATCTGTCAGCAAGAGACAACGTGAAATCTTTGAAGTCAATAGGCATGCGAGAGAGAGAGAGAGAGAGAGAGAGAGAGAGAGAGAGAGAGAGAGAGAATGCAGAGACAAGAGATAAAGAGGTTGGAGTCAGGCTACTTCACTTCTGGTTCGTAAAGCGGAATTTGAAATAACAGCCCATCCCCAGTTATTTCAATTCCATTGAATTAGAGGTTGTTTCAGTGCTTTAATTCTATAGGGATTTTATCCAAATCCATTTCCTCATCTTGAAAATTACCCCAAACGATGGAAAAGGATTTGGGTACCCCAATTCCATTTCCGCTCTACCAATTCCCTAAATCCAAATGCACCCTAGAGAATTTCAAAGAGAATGGAATTAGAGGGGAAATAACCTGTAGAAAATCAGTAAGAAAACCCTTGTAATGAAGCCTGCAATTGGATGGAAAGATGCTCTAAGATTCAATTTTGAAATTCCCAAAATCAGCACACCACGTTGGACCTTCTTTCGTGTCAAAAAATTAATAAATCAGAAAAACTTCAACAGATTCAAGAAAGAGTTAAAAAAAAAAACAACAACAACAAACAGCCTTATCCCAACTATTTGGGGTCGGCTACATGAATCCTGTTACGCCATTCCGCTCTGT
>JAOXJP010228359.1:0-11137 GCA_025762735.1 Platanus orientalis | reverse complement strand
CCCCCCATCAAGAAAAAACAAAATTACATATTGGTAATGTACACATTTCATTCTCTGGTCTGAATTATTGATTCTGTTTGTAAATGAGATACGTTTGATTGTACAACCCTAGATTCTGTCTCTTTCAGTTTTTTGAGCACGGAAGCCCTGATCAAAGGAAAGAACTTGCAAATCAACTAACTGGTCATATTTATTCCTTCAGTCTTCAGATGTATGGCTGTCGTGTCATCCAGAAGGTATGCTGACCTTTTCGCATATCAATGTAGTCCTCTTAGATATTCTAACTTCTTATGAATATTGTGTTGCATCACTTGTTCAAGTAACTGATTCACAAAAGAAGGTTATGTAGGGTTTCTAACCTAGAGACTTCCCAGCTGCTGGAAATTATGAACTACACCGGGTGTTTGGTCACAAGTATTGAATTGTGTAACATTGATTAGATAGGAGAAAAAAGTTGGAAGTGTTGGCAGGTGCTTAGGGTTAATTTTTTTTGAAAAGATCTAGGGTTATGCTTAGGGTTATGTTATCCTAAGGTTATAGGAGTTGAGAGAAGAAGAAATAGGAAGAAGTAGTAGAGGGTGAGAAGAGGGATAGATACAGAGGTAGAATACATATGGAAAGATTATTTCTCTCTCATATACCATCCATTATATATAAAAGAGAAATACAGATATACCTGGGTTATACCTATAATAATGAGTATACCCTTACAATCAAACTTGGACTGAAATGCCCTTATTACATGTATATGCTATATCCTATACATTCCTTCACTCCCCATCAAGCTGGTATGTATATGTTACTCATACCTAGCTTGTCTACAATCTTTTGAAAGTTAGGACCACTTAATTCCTTAGTGCACAGATAGGTAAACTGATCTTCAGTTTTCACAAACGGAGTACAAATTTCCTAAATTATAGCTTCTCTTTGATGAAGTATCTATTGAGTTCGATATGTTTTGTCCTGTCATATTTAACCGGGTTGTGGGTGACACTGATTGTTTTCCTATCTTATTTCACAATATCGTAAGTGATGAATCGTAATTCTCTCAACAGACCTTGTAGCCATAGGACTTCACAGATTCCATGGGCATGGATTTGAACTCTGCCTCTACAGTCGATCTTGCAACTGTGGGCTGTTTTTTTCTTCTCCACGTGACCAAGTTTCCTCCAATAAATGTGCAGTAACTGGATGTGGACCTCTCATTTGATATGTATCTTGCTTAATTTGCAATTGTGTATGCTTAAACTCTAAGATCACTTCTCTTGTGCAAACCTTTGCAAGGCTTCTTCTTTTGGTATCAAAGGACTCGGTACGCTGCCTCTAGATGTGGTGTAGTGGCTGCATGCATGAATTGACTTATAAACTACATATATGTCAATTCTGGTCAATGAAAGATAAATCAACTTTCCCACTAGTCTCTAATATCTCCCGACATCAATCAACGTATCACCCTCATCTTCCTGTAGTTTGTGATTGGGATCAGTTGGTGTCTCACACAGTTTGCAGCCCTATCATATTAGTATCTTATAATAGGCCTAGGTCATATTTTCTATGTGACAGTAAAATACCCTTCTTGGATTGAGCAACCTCAATTCCAAGGAAGTATCGTGGCTGGCCTAGATCCTTAATCTTAAATTCACTTCTTAGAATATTTTTTTGGTGGCTTACTTCTCTATAATCGTTGCTTATTACTAAAATTTTATCAACAAAGACGATGAGAGCTGTCACTTTGCCATCTTGATGCTTGACATTGAGAATTTGGTCTGCTTGATATTGTCTATATCAATTATTGACCATAGCACATCGGAATCTTGCAAACCATGCCTTGGGTGATTGCTTCAAACCATATAGAGCCTTCTTAAGTTGACACACTTTTCATGAAGAAACACATTCTTTACATCTAATTGTAAGAGAGGCCATTCCTTATTGGTTGCAAAAGCTATATGAAATTTCATTTTGGCCATAGGTGGAAAGGTTTCCTGGTAGTGAATCTCATATGTTTGAGTGTAACCTTTTGCCACTATCTACTTCCTTGTGTGGTCAAAGCTTCATGGAGATGTATCCCACTTGCTCCTTACCTGTCTAGGCAAGTTAATTACATTCTTGGTTGATGCAGCATCCATAGCTTGGATGGATCATAGGTACCCCTTGTGGAGGCCTAAGACCAAAACCAAGAGGGCCTAGCACCTCTAGCCATGCCCGCAGGGGGAGGGGGGGCATTTATTTTATGTGTCACTTATGTAATAAGGCCTTTTGTGCCACAAGTACTGGGTTTTTTTTAGTTTGTGGTTATGTTCATGTAATAAGGTCCCAAAGACCAAGGGTAGTTTAAGAATATAGTGTTTTTTTAAAGTCAAAGGTGGGGGTCCTGTCGAATTTTTCAACTTGTAAGCCTATTTAAAGGCACCCGCATCCCTTATTTCTTAGTGAAGTTTAAGTAAAAGTTCTTTGAATTGGGTGGCTTCCCTAAGTTGGTTGTGGACTAATGTGTCTCTCTCCCTTTCTCTCTGTCTCTCTCTTACCCCACGACAGTCCCATCTTCCCCACTCTTCCATATTCCCTTGTCATCTTCTTTGTCTACCATCTCCTTCTCCATTATTTTCCTTTGATCTCCTTTCTTCCTTCTTAGTCTATTTGATTTTTGCTGATTTAATATCCTGATAGAAGAATCACGAGTGGGGATCATAAAATATGCAGAAACATGATTAATAACATTGGTCAAATCGTGGCATTGTATTGAAGGTATCTCATTCAGATTTCTACAGGTAATTGTAGTTGTCCCTCTATTTAAATTGCTTCTAAAACTCTAGCACAGTACCTATTAAATTTTCACATTCTGTTATACTTTATTTCATCTACCCTTAAACCTGTGACGAAATTTCCTGGGCAGCATAACATTGAAAATTGCACCACTAGATAGTCCTCTTTTCCCTTATATTTTATTAGGGTTTTGTTCCCTAATTGAGCACCTACAAAAGCTCTAAGTTTTCTCCAAATTTCCCCTTCTTTCTCTCTCTAATTTTCATAAATTCCCTGCTGTTTTGGTTAAACTCCATTAAAGTATCTCGAGTTTTCTGACATTTGAAGTTTTCACCTATCGATACTTGTCCATATTAGATGAAAATTTAACCCTAGACTATTTGTATGATGCATTACTGATTTGGAAATTTTCATGAAATTCTGACATGTGACGGGTATTTTCAACATTTTCCCAAATCTGTAAGACTGAAAATGCACTATTTTATTTTCTGGGTTATTCTTTTGCTATTTGCAACTGTTCTTTCTATTGTTCCGCATCATAGGTAGGTCTAATAATGAGCCAAACTAGCTCGGCTTGGAGCTCTTGTCAACCTTGTTTTTACAGAGTTGAGCATGAGCTTATAAATGAGTTCATTTGGCTGAGTGAGTCTAAGTCAAGTTGCAGTAGGCTCAACTTGCTAAAAGCTTGGCTTGTTAAGGGTCTTTTATACATAATACATATTGATATAGCTTATTATATTATATGTATAGACATTAAATATAGATATATTTATTGTATTATATATGTAGACATTAAATATATTTATACAAAATATATATAGATATAATTTGTTATAATATGGGCTATTAGGCTTGTTTTAGCCAGTTATATCTTTTGCCATTAGGATTAGGTTTGGCTCATGGGCCATCAGGCTCTGAGATTTGTCCCTGAAGCAATACACTTGAGTTTGGTGAGCCAAGCTGTGCTTGAGCCTAGCTTGCCTCAATATTTATGAACTAAGCTTGAGCTCAACACCTCAAGCTCATGATGAGCTTGACTGAGCCTGAGGTTGACCCTTGTGTGATTAGCCTAAGCTGAGCTGGGCAAAGCTTTGCTCAGCTTGTCTTGTTGACACCCCTAATCCCATGTACAATTTGTTTCTCGTGCATTCATTTCTTTCTCCATGACTTGCCTTCATTTTAATTGAGCGAGAGTCTCTCAGACTGATGCAGGACAACCTAGTGATGGCTGCTAACCTATGGGTTATGGGCCAACAAAAGAATACTGGACACACTTCCACTCAGGATTTGTATCAAACTGGTGGTAGGCATAAGCAAGACCAGCTGTACCATGAGCAATATAAGAGCCGTAAACTCAAGTAATATCATTCAGCAGTAGGTCTTCTGATGTATAGATTTTAACAATAAATTATAAAAATATCGAACCCGAAGAATTTTGGTTGTAGATCAATTCAAAGAATGATATTTGAGGGGACCCCAAAAATGTCATCAACATTTTCACTGGATTCAAGGAATTGCATGTTTATGAAGAGAAGGAAATCTTAAAACTATTAGATTGCTTGCAATCTATCGAATATTATCAATTTTCCTTCATGGATCGCAAAGACAATCTATTTGCTAACTTTTTAGCACATAAAACAAGAAAAAAAGATGATGATGATGAAGAAAGTACCTGAGTTGCAGCCTCTCACTACAAACCAGGGGTCCTTGGCTTCTCACCAAGAGATATCAAACCCTAGGAATCTCTCTACTAGGGAAACCAATCCAGGTTTTGGGAGCTCCAGCCATGAGCAATAAGAACAAGAAAATTTCTACTCGATCAATACAAATTATGATAGAGTTTAGGTATTTAAATAATTGACTCCCTATTCTAAAATTACATAGTCTTGACAAAAATACCCCAAAACAATAAATTAAAAGACTCCTATTTTCATCACTTGCTGACATCCCCTTAGTATTTTGGTCATATTTTTGCAAATTTCATTGGATATGCCAAATCTTGGTTTCATTGGAAAGGTAACTGAATAACTTATCTAATGACACCAAAATCAAGCCAAAAAAGCAAGTTTTGACCTTAGAAACTTGAGCTAAGAATAAGTGACGGGATTACAACTCACAATAAATAAATAACCAAAAAATAGAAACTAAAGTCCCAAAATCAATACAAATAAAAGCTCATGTGATATCCACCCAAGTTCCTTTAAGGCTACACATGTGTGGGTCCCACCTAGGTTCACATGTGAGTCCACATGGACTTTGGCATTGATGTCTACATCAAACTCCCCTTGTTTGAAAAAAATCGTCCTCGAGCTTTGTAATGATGAAGGGTCAACAACATTGGGAAGCTTTGTCTATGTAACCATAGACCATATCCTCCATAAGACATATCTTGATGTAGTCCTCTCGCCTTGCAAGCATTTGATAGGGGAAAAACCTCATAGTAACTCTCCTTAGTACCTCATCTGTAGTCGTCATAGGCTCATGAAGTCGTGTGGTGATCCCTAGGGGATATGGTTTTGTATAGGACTAGATCATGCCTTTAGTTTATGGCTCTTCAAAGTCTGGGGAAGCAACGTCACATGTATCCACAAGTGCCACTGACTCATCTAGAAAGCTCAAAGTGTCTATGTTGTCTAGTTTCATGTACTCCACATTAATATATTCATAAAAAAATGTCCTCCACATTAATAACTTCATTTCCAACCTTGTCTGTAGGCTGGTCTTCCTTGTGGACTTCTCTGACTAAAACAAGGTTGATCTTGAGGCTCCTTGGCATCTGTTTTGAGCTCTTCATCAATGCAAGGGATTTCTTCCGCCTTCTTGTTTGCGGACTTTGACAATACTGTAGGAAGCTGTTGTGACAAAATTGAAGGCGATACAATTCACCATTGGTTTGGAGTTGCAAGATATGTGTCTCTTCATTAAACACAACTTTTTTCTTCTCAATCCATCTTTTGCCCAACATCATTTTATAATCTGTCAAAGAAACAACCTTGCACTAAACAACATCAAAGTATCCCCCTTGGTTGTTGAATGACAAAATCGTCATCCTCATAATGGAAAAATGATCGGGCTATAAAATGTTGTGAAAGTCTTTCAACCAAACATGGATAAATCAAATTTTCTTCATATCTGTCACTAATTAGAATCCAGATGCCCCTTCTGAAAGGGAAAACAAATTTATTCCTAATCTCAAGAACCATCATAGCCTTTCTAGGGTTTTTGAACTTGATAGGAACCTTATAGAGAAATACCAACAACTGTAAGCAGGAGGAACCTGGCTAAAAGAATAATCCACCAATAAGCCGTAGGAACACAACTGGATAGGAACATAGCTGTAATCTGGCTTTGATACCAAATTTGATGCAAGTCAGCCTAGTGATGCCTGTTAACTTGCGGGTTATGGGCTCACAAAAGAAATACTAGATAGACTTCCACTTATGATTTATATCAAACAAGTTGTAGGCATAGGTTAGGCCAACAGTACCACAAGCAATATAAGAGCCTTAAACTCAAATAATAGCACTCAACAATAGGTTTTCTTATGTATAAGTTTTAACAACAAATTACAAAGATATCTAGCAACACTTAAATCTAAAGAACCCCAAGAGTTTTAGTTGCAGATCAATCAAGGAATAATATTTGAGGGGGACCCCAAAGATGTCATCAATAGGGGTGGCAACTAGCTCGGCTCTCGGCTCGTCATGAGCCAAACCTGAGCCTCATTTTAAGCTCACCGGGTTGAGCTTCACTAAGCTTAGCTCGTTAAAGCTAGGTTTGGATATATATATGTGTGTGTGTGTGTGTGTGTGTGTGTGGAGCCGAGCCGTCTTTTACGAGCGTGCGCTAAACTTAAGTTTTACCTTCATGTGACGAGAGAGAGAGAGAGAGAGAGAGAGAGAGAGAGAGAGAGAGAGAGAGAGAGAGAGTGTGGAGCCGACTTTTACTAGCCTGCTCCGAACTTGAGATGTGATGAGCTTAAGCTGAGATGAGCTGGACAAAGCTTGGCTTGTTGCCACCCTAGTGATCAATATTATCATTGTATTCAAAGAACCACGTGTTTATTGAGAGAATGAAATCTTGAAACTATTAGATTGCTTGCAATCTATCGATGATAATCAATTTTCATTTATGGATTGCAAAGACAATCTATTTGCTAACTTTATAGCACATGAAACAAGAAAAAAAGATGAAGAAGAAGAAAGTATTTGAGTTGCAGCCTCTCACTACGAAAGAGGGGTCCATGACCTCTCACCAAGAGATATCAAACCCTAGGAATCTCTCTACTAAGGAAACCAATCCAAGTTTTTGGAGCTCTAGCCGTAAGCAATAAGAACAAGAAAACTTCTATTCGATCAATACCAATTACAATAGAGTTTAGGTATAGTCTTGACAAAAATACCCCAAAACAATAAATTTAAAGTTCCTATGTCCTATTTTCGTTACTTGTTGATATCCCTTTAGTATTTTGGTCATACTTTTGCAAATCACATCGGATTTGCGAAATCTTGTTTTCGTTAGAAAGGTAACTGAATAACCTTTCTAATGACAACAAAATCAAACCAAAAAAGCAAGTTTTGACCTTAGAAACTTGGGCTAAAAGTAAGTGACGGGATTACAACTCATAATAAATAAATAACCAAAAAATAGAAACTAAAGTCCTAAAATCAACACAAATAAAAGCTCCATGTGATGTCCACCCAAGTTCCTCCAAGGCTGCACATGTGTGGGTCCCACCTAGGCTCACATGGACTTTGGCATTGATGTCCGTGTCATAGACATTACAAGGAATAGAAATATAGATGATATGGACATAAAGAAAGCTCGGATGATGGAGAAAATGCATCATAAGAAACATGGTTAGCAGTAGGGTGTTGGGCATTAGAAAGGATGCCCTTCTTGAGTGCAATAGGAAGATGAGAATCATGGAGAACATTAGAGGATTATTTGTATCAGATGATAGGGTAGAGGAGGTTTTATGGAATAACAGATGGGGATCTTCCGAGGTTGCTTTCTTTCGTCTTGCATACATCTGAAGTTCCCTTCGGTTGTTAGTCTCCCCCTTACCATTTCACTAGCTCTTCCATCACCATCATCAAAATTTGATTTCCAAACACTATCATATAAATAAGAAGGGACAAAGATAGACATGGGCAAAGGAAAAGAAGACACCTTCACTCACACTCTCCCCTTGGGGAGGAGTATGTTTGGAGGAAAAAAAAATGGGGCTAACTTGATAAAGGTGACATCCATGGATACAAAACACTTATGAGTTAAAGGGTGATAGCACTTGTACCCCTTTTGACTCAAAACATATCCTAGAAAGATATACTTAAGGGCTTTTAGATCCAATTTGGATTTATCAGATATGGAAATATGAACATAAAAAAACACAGCCAAACATCTTAAGGGGGATAGAGAACAAAGTGGAAAGACTCAACAGGGTTTTAAGAGGTGATTTGAAACTAAGGACAGAAGAATACAAGAGAGTATATAGTTCATCAAGTAGGTGCAGTTTGTAGGGAGTCCAAATAAAAAAACATTTGGGACATTCATATTAAAGAGGAAAGCTAAGGTAATTTCTAGAAGATGATGGTTTTCTCTTTCAGCTACCCCATTTTGTTCTAGGGTGCTTGGACATGTAGTTAGGTAAAGAATGCCATGTTGGGAGTGGTAAGATGAGAACACACTATTCTCTACTTTTTTTAAAATGTCTACTATCAAAAGTGGTGTAGGTGGTTGATGCGGGAACATACCATGCTAAGAAGAAGAAGTTAGAAGACCATGGATAGTCTTCCATGGAGTGTCTAATAGTGTAGAGTTAAATTTTTATTTTTAAGGGGGGGTTTTGCAATTATTTCAAGTCTTAGGGGGTTGAATGTAATAAGGCATGTTTGTCTAGGGGTAGAATATGATTTTATTTTTAAGGGTATTTTTGTTTTTTTATGGGCTGCCACCTCAGTCCATGGGATCCACAATATGAGTTATAAGATATCTCCAATATTCTTTAAGATTTTGGAGAATATTTGAAAGATATTTAGGGAATCCACATGCCAATTTAGCAATCCAATATTCCGCACAATTGTGGAGAATATTTGAAGATATTTTCTCAAAGATTATGAAGAATATTGGGAGATATTTTCTCTAGGATTGCGGAGAATATTTTGTGAAATTGTTTAAGATCTTGTGGGGCCCAATAACTTGGCCAACAAGCCAAATATTGTGGCAACCAAAATTCCTTTTTATTTTTTTCTTTAGGAATCTTATTATGTTAAGAAGTCTTTTATTATTTAGCAAGTTTATTTTGTTAGAAGATCTAGAATTTATGATTTTATTTTATTCTTCATGTAATGCCTATTTAAAGGTTACATTAGATCAGTGAAAAGCAGTTGAAGATGAATATTTGAAAGAAGACACGTGTGTTATCCAAGTTTTCTCTTTCAACCCCTCATGAGGTGAGCATTCTACATTCTTTCTCTCTTTTATCTTTTTTCTCATTTTTTTGCTTAATTTCTCTTCTAATTTCTTGCTTTTCTTTGCATATTTAATCATTCTTGAATTGGTTCTTTTAATTTTTGCTTGATTTCTTTGAAAGATTTAGTTTCTTGAATTATTTCTTTACAATTTCAGCAATCTTTATTAATTCAAAATTCAATCTTTAGGTTTTTATTCTTATTTAATTAGTGTAGGAATCCTTTCCCTTTGGATCATAACATCAAATTGGTATCAGAGCTTAAGGTTTTCCAACTAATTCTATTATAGTTGGGATTCTTTCTTGAAGAAAAGCATAATTTCTTGTTCTTAAGCCTCAAATTCCAAAATTCGTAGTGTTTGGATGTTCTTTGTTTTAGGGTTCTTTCAAAACACCCCTAAATTAATTTAAGGCCTAGTCCAAGACTTCTAAATAATTTTAGGGTATACCTTAACGTTGTTGAACTTCGCCAAAGTCCTTTTTCATTAATTTTAGGGTTATCGTAATAATCTTTTGGGTCCCCAAAAGGGTTTCCCTAACCCTGGAATTTATGAATCAACTCTAAACCATTGTGAGGTCCCCAAAAATCATGGTTCACATTGTGACGATACTATCCACTTTGGTGGATGAGCATACAAAGGAAATTCAAGGACTTAATCCCACTGTGAAGGACATTCAAAATGATGTGAAGGGTATACAGGCACAAATGATAGAAATGCAAAAGACTTTAAGTGTGATTGTTGCCAGATTGTCTCCACTGGAATCTTCTAATGTAGTCCATCAACCACCTATCCAAGATAGGGAAGATTCTCAGGCAGTTCTTCTTCCTCTACAATAGTCCCATAGCGTATAAGGTACAAGAACATCACAACAATTTTAGTATGAAGAAGATCCACTTAAGGAAGATTTTTCAAAAGAGCAATCAAGTCCGAAGGAATTTTCTCCCCAAGATGAGCCACCAATTGACGATCAGATTAAAGACAAAGTTAGGGACAGGGAGGAACATATGGAAGACATCAAGTTGCAGTCCAAGGGATCAAACTTGCTTAAAAAAGAACATAGTTGCATTCCTTTATGATGAATTCAAGGTTGTTGCCCCTACAAATTGAAGACCCTCAACTTGAAATATATATCCTCGAATTTGAGCCTTCCACCACAATAAGTTTGTGGTCGAACTCCTTCAAACCCGGGGAGTATGATGCAGGAATATATCATGTCAAGAAGAAGTTGGAAGATCATGGGTATTCTTTTATAGAGTGTCCAGTAGTGTAGAGTTAATTTATGTTTTCAAAAATTTTATGTTTTTAAGGGGTTTTTTACAATTTTTTTAAGTCTTAGGGGGTTGAATGTAACAAGGCATGTTTGTCAAGGGGTAAAATAGGATTTTATGTCATCTTAGTCCATGAGACCCACAATATGAGCTGCAAGATATATCCGATATTCTCTATGATTTTGAAGAATATTTGATAGATATTTAGGGGACCCACAATTCTAATTTAGTTGTCCAATATTTCCTAAGATTGTGGAGAATATTTTTTCAAAGATTGTGGTAAATGTTTTAGGAGATTGTTTAAGATCTTGTGGGGTCTAATAACTTGGCCAATAAGCTAAATTTTGTGGCAACCAAGATTTTGTTCTTCCTCTTTAAGAATATTCAAAATTGCACCAATTATCGTGGGATCAAGCTTATGAGCCATACAATGAAATTATGGGAGAGTAATTGAACATTGACTAAGACGTGAAACGAGAGTTTTTGAAAATCAAATTGGATTTATGCCTGGGTGATCAACAACTGGAGCTATTTTCCTGCTTCGGCGATTGATGTAAAAGTATAGAGAAAAGAAGAAAGATCTTCACATGGTCTTTATTGACCTAGAAAAGGCATATGATAGAGTACCAAGA
>JAOXJP010228358.1:0-11137 GCA_025762735.1 Platanus orientalis | reverse complement strand
ATATTATATATAATACATATATATTATATATGTAAAAGTTCAGGCCTCGGGCTGAACGGAGGTAAGCCTAAGCCCGGTCCTAAATAAAAGTTTAGGTCTCGGGCCCTTGTCGGGCTTAGCTTGGGCCGGGCTTTTTCAGGCCAATTTTAGGACCAGACTAGGACTGGGCCGGCCCATGCTCACCCCTAGTTACCAAAAAACCAATTTCCCACATGATGGACATTTCTAAAGAAAAACAATCTGAGAGAGTGCATGAGTGGAGTAGCGTCATGTACACTCAATAGGATCCTCTTTTGTATCTATTTTTAAATTCACAAGACCCCATTTGTCCTTTATATATATGTAACTTCAATGTAGGAAAAGGTTGTGTAATACCCAATCCATCAGCTGGTCTAAGATTTGGATGGTTGGGATTTATGATTATGAGGATCAAACTTGGTGCATGGCTCCATACTCCACAATGCATATAAGCCATGTAAGTCTCTCTTACATTGGACTCATATCCTTTATGCTGAGGAAAAAATGAGCTACCATGAGCCGAGACACAAAGGGGGTGGGGGCCATACACTATTTGTAGGCTCCACCACCCCCTTCGTGTCTCGGCTCATGATGGCTCACTTTTTCCCCAGTGCAAAGGATGTGAGTCCCTCTTACGCTAATGTTATTGATATGACGTAGCCTGTGATAGAGAAAGAGAAGATCACCATCTTCTATCCAATGGTAAGAGCTTTGAATCTACAATGAACATCATGAAACCTAAGAGAAATTAAATAATTTTTATTGAATATATATTGAATTTTTTTATTATAAAATAAAATTTGTATTCTCAAATGTCTAATTGACTAAAAATAATAAAAGAATATTAATATTTTAACAAACTTGGATATGAATTTTTAAAACCAATTGGCCTCAAGAACTTTTAAAACCACTAAATAAAAAATTACCAAAAGTAGATTTAAAAAAAGAAGAAGTTATGATGCTACTCTAAAATAGACTCCTATATAGCCCTCATTATAATGTCAATCGAGAATCAAAACGAGTGCTCATGGATTTTAAGGTGGTATAATAATTAAAATTTATGACTATTTAAAAGTATCCACTCTTATGCCTTTTTAATTTTCCTTTTTGTCTTTTTACGCCAAACCGTACACTTTGGTTGTAGACAGGTCCTAATAGGACATAAGAAGATAGGATAGGATCCTCACCGGGTCCTTCGTCATCACATTCATTTAAAGCAGGACTGGCCTGAGCTATTGAGAATTGAGAACCCGAACAGAGACACTACTTTGCACTGCTTACCCCTGCTCTCTCTCCAAGGATTAGACCTGGGTCTTTTCTATGGAAGACATATGCCACCACTAGAGCACTGGGGCATTGGCCTACAACCATTTATTCAACGTCACCTAATCTAGGATATCCCTGTTGGTGGTCAACAATAATTCTTTTGTTTGGGATTGACACATGTGCTAGTCCTTCCAACTTGGATTATTAAAATGGTTCTGGGTTCGGTAATGCCTCTAGATCGAGGACTTTTACACTAAATATTAGCACCCAGTATAGACAATGTAAAGACGAATTCACTTAAAATTGAAAATACAAATAATACAATGCCGGTTAAAGGGACACATTTGAATGACAAATTAGCTGCTATCTATCCTTTCAAGATAGGGAAGACCTCATTGAATTTGATCCTTCGAGTAAGGGCAAATTATCCGCTACTCTTCTCTTGGAAGCACATCGTTGAACCTGGTTTCGTGAACAAGTCAGATTAGCCGATGCTCTTTTCTTTGGAAGAGCCTTGTTGAATCTAGTTCTACAAACAATACAGATTGGCCACTGTCCTTTTCTTGAAAGAATCTCATTGAATTTGGGTCTGCGGTGTAGTCGAATCACCCGAGATAGGGGGTTCGAGTCACCACAGGAATTGACTACTGCTAAGCCTAATCTAGAACTACGACTACTGATAAAAAGTAGAATCTGTTGATAATGATTGATGTGATGTCCTCTACAATTCACTGTTTCTCCTTATTTATAGAAGTTTGTCCATGATGCTGTAGTTACTACTCATTGTTCGTTATCCAACCATTTTTTGGTTTAAATCATGGATCACTTTGTTCACTGATTGGGTCGTGTGTCCTTAACGTGGTACTAGTGGGACCCTCCTTTATGCTTCACATTCCATCTAGCGTGGCCTTCTTGTAGAACAGTTTGCCTACATGTTGTTCTTTCCATGTGTCTGTTTTTTTACTGGCAGATTTCAAATATATGCTAACAATCCCAAGGTGAATGCTTTTCTAGAGGGTATGCTTATATATGCTAGGAAATAGGGAAATTCCTATAGCTAAGGTGGAGAAACAATATGAGAAAGGATGAGGAGGTAGTTCAACCAATCAGGATCATCTATAAGCTAGCCTACAAGCTAGCCCTGTAGGCTATAGTCAACATGAATTGCCACACGATCCGCCAACACGAATTGCCACATAACCTACAAACCCAATATGAACCTGACACAAAATTAATGGGTTAGGGTTTATTGTAATCGTGTTTCAAGTCAAAGCTGGTCAACTTGCTTTGACACGATTAATAAATGGGTTGTGTTTGGGGAGATCCATATATAGGCCTTAAGCTTGTGAGAAATTTATAGAGCCCAACAAATGTTTAGTGATGAAAAAGTCTCTAGAGTGTCTATTTTGAATTACAAACTAACACGTGTTGTTTTGGAGGGTAAAAACGTCCAAAAAAGCATTTAGTTGAAAATGTTGGTGATAAAAAAGAGACACCAAATTCAGTAGCACATCATGTGTCGATCAATGGCATGCCTATAGAGGTGTGTGTCAACACAGACAATTATTCTTTTTTTTATAGAATTGGGTCCAATTCTTCACTTGGAACCTGCCACGATGAAGTTTTGAGACGATTAATAGATGGGAAATCAAGCGAGTCACCCTTCTTTCATCTCCAAGGTTAGTCATTATTGAGTCATGTCACCCAGTTAGGGGTGGCAATTCATGTTGGTGGTTGGGTTCGTGTCGTGTCAAGTTAAGAGTATATGACTATATGGATCTCGCTAAACACAATCCATTAGATCCACTTTGACCCAAAACACGATTACAATAAACCATAACTCATTAATTTTGTGTCAGGTTCGTAGGTCATATAACAATTCGTGTTGGCAGATAATGTTCATGTCATGCCGAGTTAAGCATATACGACTATATGGGTTAACCTGAACATGACCTAATTATTAATTGAGTCACCCAATGTAGATTACGGTAAATCCTAACTCGCTAATTCTGTGTCGGATTCGTGGGTCGTATTAAATTTTTTTCCACCCTTACACCCATTAAAGCATAAGAGTCATATCTTATTGTGGGAGAGAAAAAGAAACACAAGAAATAAAATAAAAATTATTTTCGTTAGAGCTTTGTCGGAACTTTGCTGGAGTTGTTAGGGAAGTGAGGAGGTCTTCCTCTCTTTCCAACATAGAAAGGAGAAAGAGAAGGGCTTTAAACCTAGGTAACTTGAGTTAAAACATTAGACACATGTCATCTTTAAGTTGTGGCCTACAAGATTGGCCTACCAGCCTACAGATGATCCGGCTTGCAAAAACATTGGCAGTGAACACCCAGTGAGAAGTGGTTTACAGTGAACACCCCCACCACTTTCCTCAAATTTTTTTAAGTGTAGTGGACACCACAGTGTTAGCTCGGTCAACAATGAAGATTCTTCTTGTTAAGTCGTTGTCTTGGATCACTTGCACAACCTTGAAAAATGTTGTTTTGTGAAAGTTAAGGTATTTTTTTGGGTTTAAACCCAATTATTTTTTAGGGTTTTCTTAGCTTAATATATAAGGTATATTTTATGGGTTTTGGGAGTGGAAGAGAGAGACTTTGGTGAGAGGCAAGAATATATTTGGTGTAGGAGAGTTCTTCTTTGGGTTTTGCCTTAGGGTTTCACCCTTGGGTATGGAAACTCACCGTTGTGCATTTTATACTCTTCTTTATTCTCCTTATTAGTGAAGTTATTGATCATCTTCTCCCATGGACGTAGGCAGGTTTGCCAAACCGTGCTAAATATTGTTTCTTGTGATTATTCTTTGTCGTATTCTATTTTCTCGCATTGTTTCACGTATATTGCGTACTTGAATCTGATCCATTGTTTGTTTCATTATGTTGTTCTGTCACAACAATTGGTATCATAGCTTCAAGTTAGAGCTATGGATTAATGATTCTTTTGGGGATTTTGTGATGGTGGCTACAAGGTTTGAGGTTGAGAAGTTCAACGAAAATAACAGTTTTGGCTTATGGCAAGTTAAGGTTAGAGACATGTTGATTCAGTAGAGTTTACATAAGACACTAAAGGGGAAACCTGTTGGGATGTCAGAAACTGACTGGGAGGATTATGACTTGAAGGTTAGGAGTGCGATCCGCTTGTGCCTTGTGGATGAGGTACTGTACAATATTCTAAATGAAGAGTCTGTAAAAAAGATTTGGTTAAAGCTTGAAAGCCTTTACATGATGAAATCCCTTATGAATCGTCTCTACCTCAAACAGAAATTTTATACCCAATGAATGTGAGAAGGTATGAGAATTTCTGAACATCTTAATGAGTTTAATAAGATTATTTGTCAGTTGACAAGTATTGGATTAAAGCTTAAGGAAGAAGATAAGGATCTAATAATTTTGCCTTCGCTTCCTTCATTATATGAGCATCTTGTGATAACTCTGCTCTATAGGAATGATTCTATTAATTTAGAGGAGGTTACAATAGCTCTTCTTTCAAATGAGATGAGAAAAATAGTCTTTGTTAGTAAGGTTTAGGCTAAACTTGAAGGCCTGGTTGCTTATAGAAAGACAAAGGTAAAGTGATTTGGTAAATCCCATTAGGATTTTGAGTGTCACTATTGTCATAAGAAATGACACATTAAAGTTAATTGTCTTAAGCTCAAAGAAAATAAGGATAATGTTAAATCCTCAGATGCAGCTGTCATTGCAGAGGAAGATTTAGATGATGACATGGTTCTATCTGTCACCGTTGGTGATGATGGTTTTTAGGATGTTTGGGTTATTGATTCTGGTTGTCTTTATCACATGTGTTCTAATAATGATGCTTTTTCTACCTACAAGTCTATTGAAGGTGGAGTTATCTTGATGGGTAATGGTATGTCATGTAAGATTTTGGAGATAAGTATAGTCAAAATCAAGATGCATTATAGAGTTTTGAGAACATTGACAGGTGTTCAATATATTCCTGATTTGAAGAAGAACCTTATTTCTTTAGGTGAGCTAGATTCAACAGGGTGTACAACGTTTGTGAAAACAAATCCATGAGGATTTTTTTTTTTTTTTTTGTGCTCAGGTTACTTTTGAAGTAAGAAATGTTAGAAATATTTATGTATTACTTGGGAACACCTATGTTGAGCAGTCAACACATATGTCGACAAAACTGGGTTCGGTGATTGAGTTCAAGGGTGGCTTGGACTCTATCAGTTTGAAAGAAAACTAATTGTGTACCCTTCGAGGTTTGGTAGAGAAGATGATCAAGAAGCTTTGTTCAGTTTGGTTTGGTGAATTCAAGACAAGGTGGATATTTGTTGAGTCGGTGTTTTGCATTCAATTGAACGCAACAAGTAATTTACGAAAAACGGTGGTTTTTGGAATTTGGGGTATTTATGGGTTTTAACCGAAATATGCTTTAGGATTTTCTTTGTTTAATATATATATTGTTTTATTTTAGGTTTTTGGTGTGGAAGAGAGATTTTGAGAAGAGGTAAGAACATATTGAGTGTTGAAAAGAGTTCTTCTTTGAGTTTTGCTTTAGGGTTTCACCTTAGGCTTTGGGAATTTGCCATTGTGCATATTGTATTCTTCTTTATTCTCCAGATTAATGGAAGTTAATGATTGTCTTCGCCTATGGATATAGACAGGTTTGTCGAACCACATTAAATATTGTCTCTTGTGATTGTTTTTTACAGTTTTTCTATTTTCTTTTTCATTTTGTTTTCGTACATTGCATACTTAAATCCGATCCATGTTTGGTTCCACAGTGCTATTTTGACACGAAAAATTTTAAATAAGTTAGTTGTAGAGAGGTTGGACACGGAATGGAAGGGTTTCATGGTGAATGACATGGGAGTTTCTTCTTTGCTAAGAGACAGGCATTTCAAAACGTGGAGAGTCATAAAACCAAGAGAAATCTCATTAGAATGCAAGCTCAAATAATTAAGAGACAATAAAAAGATAACCCTTAGTAAATACTATGGTTATTAACTAATTAGTCTATATATGCCTGAACGTCAAAGTCAGCTTAGTTATTACTCATTAGGTAAGAGTGATCCTATCCAGACAAGCCATTAAATGTTGCAAAAGCAATTACCAACCTAACAGCTCATTGACTGTAGCAAAAGCCATTATCAACCTAACACCCTAAGTCCCCCCTGAGGATTTGGTAGGAGCACCTTAGGTCAGCCTAAGGTAGGACTGACATCAGGGCCCAACACATCAGTGCTAAAAAGTGAAAAGCATCCCCCAAAAGGTGTAAGTGATCACTTTTTCGGCATTGATGTGTCAGCCTCTAATGTTAGTCCTACCTTAAGCTCACTTAAGGGGTCACACCAAATTTGAGGCGTAAGTCTCTCTCTCTCTATCCCTCGCTCCTTCTGCGCAGACCAGTTGAAATCGTCTACTACAGCTTGAAGTGTGGTCTGCAACACATACCTCAAAAAAGTGAAAATCACCGATCAAAAAGTGATATCAGCTGGGATTTAGTGCGCCCCCTTAAAGAATGCCTAAGGTCCTTCCTGCATTAGAAGCGGACACATCAGCACCAAAAAAGTGATTCACACTTTTTGGGGGGTGCTTTTCACTTTTTAGCATAGATGTGTCCCCCATGATGCGGGGCAGATCTAAGGCTTTCTTTGAGGGGGCAAACCAAATCTTCAGGGGAAAATGACTCATCAAAATTTGTAAACGTATTGGGTAAGACAACTTAGAGAGTGGCTAAAGTTGGAATGACATCAGGGCCAACACATTGGTGCGAAAAAGTGAAAAGCATCCCTCAAAAAGTGTATTTCATTTTTTCTGTCCTGATGTATCAGCCTTGATGTCATTCTGACTTTAGCCACTCTTTAAGTTGTCATACCAAATCCGGCCTTATCAAATTTGTATTTTCCACTTTTTTGGGGTATTTATCAAGCTGCAATGATTCCAAACATTACCACACTTCAATCTGTAGTAGACCACTTCAATTCCTGGCAGACACATCCAGCACTCGTACGCAAACAAGCTTTTTTATTTTATTTTTTATGATACTATACACAAATAAGCTTGTGTTATCAAAAATCAAAGTAAATGAATTTATTTTTTTAATCGTATAATTGTTTTGATTTAAAAGGCTTGATATAATTAGCATGGTATTTTCAAATTTCAACGGAAGTTTCCTTCTACATTTCTTTTGGAAGAAAGTAGATGGTTTTAAGGTGAAATTAGCAGTAAAAGTTTCTTATTCAACGAAGTACGTATTAGGAATCCAATCTCGCAAGCCAACCTTGTCCAAGAAGGGACTTCATCTGATTCAGTAGGTATCCTGTTTACCCATAAAAATAAAAATAAAAACAACTAACCTACCAACCAATCGCCAAATTTGTTGAGATTCCAACCTAAAACGTCATGGCGTCATATTCTATGCATATGTAACGAAGGCGATTAGTGACTATTAATAAGAAGTTGATATCTTGGTTCCTAGCCTACATTCTCCAAAATAAAAAGAGTATTACTACAAGTATAATGAGCAATTGAGGTAGACAGACTATTTTTTATTTTTATTTTTAATCCCACCGAAAGACGTACCACTAAAGAAATGAGGTTTTATAGGCCTTTTAGGTGCAGCAATCCCTAGCTTTGACGAAAATGTGTTTCTTGAACCACTCGTTGAGACTCTGCCTGCCACGGCGTGACAGATAGAGTCTGTATGCACGACCCCAATCATCAATATTTGAAACAGAAAGGATCCAAGGAGTGAAATGAAAGTCTCACCGCCTCAGTTTAAGGCATCCCTTGAATGAATCTGAGGGCGGATTTCCTCTTGCGAAAAGGTACCTAATGACCCACTTGTGCCAGGCATTGTATTTAAGTGATGAAAAAATTAAAAGAAAAAAGCCCAACACTGTGTATAAAGAAGTGTTTTTCCCGCTTTTTTACTATGTACAACACTCAAGCAAGAGGGTCATCACTCGTCAGGCACTTTTTCCCAAGAGGAAATCCATTTTGCTTGAACCCTTCTTGTTGCTTGACACACCCATAAACAACCCGTTTGTCACGCTCCAAAGGTAGAGTTTACATTATCTCCAGTCTGACTGGACAGGCTCCAATCCATGCTCAATATGTGACAGTGTCTGACAAGGGTGCATTAATAAATACACAAATGAGAGCAAATTCATTGTGTATTTACCATAATATTTTCCTTTGATCCATCCGTATTGACGCAAAAACCCTTTGTCACGCTTACATATCACACATTGATTGGTAATGGAATGGTATCTGTATTCAGACGGAAGATGATTTAAAATTGTGATATATATATATATATATATATATATATATATATATCATGATTCATTCTAAATTAAACCTTTTCTATTTTCCCAAAAGTTTGAAAATTAGTATCTCTTTAAGGAACTAGTTTGAAGGATGATTAATCTGGTACTCTTAACGTGTTCAAAATGGGAGGACTACTAACTTGTGCCAACTCTCTTTTAATGCTTCTGCTGACAAAATCCCACCTCGTTGGGGGAGGGATAAGATCGGGCTGATACCTACTTATCAGGGCTAAGTAGGTATCTTAACTTACAGGTGTAAAAGGTAACTCCCCCACATGAGCTTCATGGATAAAAACTGCTCACCTTAACAGAAGTCCAGCCTTTATAAAAAAATGCCACATTGAATGAGTCCAGCCTTTATGATTAACTAGGCCAAAAGTCAACTTGAAGGGGTGACAGCTACTATTTTTTGAAGTCATTTGTAAGGTGAAAGAAAAATAATTGAAAGTCTAAATAAAAATGCATAGAACAGAAGGTTGAAATCATTTGATCATGCTAATTTCTAGCATATTATGTGAGACCCAATAAGTGGCATGCCTTGGTCATTGGACATGAGATACGTGGAAGGCTATTGGGTCCAGATACATCTCAGTTCCTTTGGCACCAAACATAAGATGCTACTTTTTTTTTTTTTTTTGTGATTCAGCTGATGGTAAAAGATAAATTCATCAACGCTCAAAAAGTAATGCATGGTATAAAAATCATCTTGTGATGTTGATATTTGTCACTGGCAATCTGGAGGGACCTGATTTGCGGTGGATCTTAATCCTTGAATATGAGACACATGGCGATTTTGGACAAAGCAATATTAGCGAAATGCCAAGTCTTCTAAATGAAAATTACCTCATTATTTTTCTTTTTTGTTGAAATACATTAAGTATATTAATTCTAACCTCTTCTACAACTTTAGGGTTCTAGGAGAAGCAGTTAATTAGTTCATTTAAAATGGTATCAAAGCGGGGTTTAGGTTGTGAGTTCAATTTTCCTAGTGGACGCAATTATTCTCCCAGGTTCTGTGTGTGTATGTGTGCACATTCTAACCTTATGGTTTCAGGAGAGATGATTAATTGTTTTATTAAAGATTCTTTATTGTGATCAGTATAGTAGAAACATGAAATAAAACTTATCCGTAGCTTTGGGTTTTTTTTGAAGAAAGGAGAAAGAATAAAGAATATTAAAAAAGGTAGAGAAAAGAAAAGAGCAATTAATTGTGAATTGTGTATAGTCTACCATCTTTTACCCTTTATTGACAGTATACCAGATTGATTAGAATTCCCCTTTTGGTGAGCATACATACAAACAACCAATCTTGTAAATATAAAAGCAAGTATAACGCTGTTATAAATATAAAAAAAAAAAAAAAATTAAAAAGAAGAAAAGAAAAAATGTTTGCCCTTGACAACACTGCCCCTTTACTTGGAACATAGATATCTATCACGTCTAGCTTGTTTAAAATCTCCATCAACCATGCTTTGCTAACATAATTGGTCAATAAATTCAATAATTGTTGCTCTGTTTTAATATAAAGTGTACAAATCAGTCATATTCTCAGTTTTTCCATGATAAACTGATAGCCAACCTCAATGTGCTTCGTCTTATCACACTGGACCCAATTATGAGAAATACAAATACTAGTCTTCACAATAGAAGCTCACAAGGCACTTCAACATTAATTCCCAACTCTATTTATAGCATCTTCAATTCAACTAGATAATTTCACAAATGCTTTATGTCATGCTTGATACTATGCCTCTACACTAGATCTAGCAACCAGGGACTACTCTTTATTTCCCTAGGTGCCTGATTCTCCAGCCAACATATAATAAGGTACAGTAGATTTACAATGCTTCTACATTAGATCTGACAATCATAGACAATTCTATATTTCTCTAGGTCACTAGAGTGTTCAACCAGTATATAATAATGTAAAGTAGATCTACAATCAATAATTGAACCTGCCCAATTATCTTATACACATGCCTATATCTTTAGATGTCCATGCTTGAAAAACTAAAGCCCTCTACCAAGTGATGAAAGGTACTAAAGAATCTTATGGGAAGCTTCCCAATGCATCATCCTACATAAGTGAATAAGCTAACTAATAGCACTTAGTGTATGAAATCTCTAAGCTAGTAAGTAAAAAAAAAGAGAACAAGCATCTTATTAACTGCTAGAATTGATGATTTTTGTATCAATTAATTAGTAATGTCTATCTTGGTCATTCAAACCTTGGTTTTGTTCTATTGGAGTTTCTATTGGTTTGCTCTAAGTTTTTGTCTCCTTGTGGAGGTCCAGTTTGTACTTTCTTTGAGAAATGAATGTCCCTACCTATGATTAAATAACTCCAATCTAACAAGTTGAGATCCCTTTTATTATATTCCTCTCATGCTTTTTATTTTAAAATGTTAAATCTCTTTCTGATCACTATCTACCTATGATCACTATCTATCACCATTATATGACCTATTTGTATCTTCAGACATTGCCAGTCCCAAGCCCGGATAAAGGAGGAGGGTGGCGTCAGGTTGAGAGCCGGCCTTA
>JAOXJP010228357.1:0-11137 GCA_025762735.1 Platanus orientalis | reverse complement strand
ATAATCCATCAAAATCAAAATTTTGAACCTTAGATAGGTCTAGAGTTCAAACCTACATCTCAACATTTTTTTTTTAAATTCATGAGCCGTCCCAAAGCCCGGCCTGAGGCCCGATCAATTAATGAGGACCAGGTCCAAACCCCGGCCCGATCCCACCCGTACGGGCCCAAGCCCTAGTACGAGCCCGGTCTAGAATTTGAGGGCCAGGCTCGGGCCTAGGTGCCCACCCCTAACCTTAATGGAGCACGATGGGAGCAGACAAGAGGATACGACTCCCTTTTGTGGGGGTGCTTATCATTTTTTGGGGCTGATAAATCCATACCCTGGCACTGTTTGCACTTATTTTTATGAACTTCATTTGTGTCTAATATTCTCGGATATTTAATCGAATCCAATACACATGGGTTTGAAATCAACCCCATACTGTGCAGATAACAATAGGATATTTGCAATCCTACAGTTTTAGCACAGAAAAAGATTAAGTATGGAAATCAGCTTTTCCTGATGTATTAGAATGGCATCAGGCGATGCATTAGCATTGAAAAGTGATAATCACTCCCCAAAAAAGTGAAAGTCACTTTTTGGCACTGATTTTTCAAGCCTCCTTATGTCATTCTAATACATCAGGAAAACTGATTTCCGTACCTATCATCGGCTTGAAACCAACCTTTCGATACTGCGCCCTCTCTCCTGCCTGGGGTGGCGCAGCACAAAAAGGCTTTATCGAGAAGTGCAACGTAGTTGTTTTCAATGAAATGGTCGAAAGGGTGAGGCTAGGCACCCAGGCCTGGGATTAGGTACGGAACATTTCTTTTCCTGATGTATTAGGATAACATTAGGGGGCTGAGTATCAGTACCTAAAAGTGATTTTCACTTTTTGGGGGAGCTTGTCACTTTTCAGCACTGATGTGTCCACCCCCTAATGCCATCCTAATATATCAGGAAAAGCAGATTTCTGTAATAATCTTTTCGGTGCCTCACTTTCCCTTATTATCTTCACTTTCCCTTATTATCTTCAGTCTCTTCCCAACAGACCAAAATTTTACTTGATTCGAGTTTCAACTTGGATCCATTTTGATCGATATTCGAGGTTATACTGAGGTATTTTCAAAACCCATTTTACATTACAGCCCTTGGATATCTACATTTCTTCTTTTCAGTTCTGATCTTCATTGCTGGTCACTCCAAAGACTCAATTCTTTTTATGGATTTGTTTTGTTTTTAATTGGAAAGTGGAAACAAGACCGACCTTCTTTGGGTTTCTGCGATGACGTGGCATTTTAATATCTCCTTGGTTATCGAGTATAAGTTTCTATTCGATTCGGATTTTTTCTTACTTTAAATGCCCTTTTTCTCAGTCCTTTCTTATTCGACTGGGTTGCATTTCTTATAAATTTGAAAATCTTGGGAGATTTAATGGGAAGGATCGGAAGTTCTTAGTTTTCTCTCTCAGCAGGTAATTTAGAATCGTATATTACGTTACTGAACTTAAATGGCTGCGTTGAAGTTGAATTTCTGTAATTCTACAGTCGTTGTTGGGGTTTGTTGATTTGGGTTTTATCTGATGTGCTTTTTTTTTTCTTCCTAAGTTAGTTTATATGAGTTTTAAGTATTTCAGAGTTCGATGCTTTTGTGGGACTGTGTTAAAGCTTCATTGAAAAAGCAAATTCTCTGTTCTCATCCTATTTGGTTGGGGTTTTTGTTTTCTTAATTTCGTTGAAGAAATATGGAGAAATCGTTCCAAGTTTGTAAACAATATAGAGAAAAAATTTAGTTTCCATTTTTTTTTTTTTGCCCCCCACCCAAAAAAAAAAAAAAAAAAAAAAAAGGGTTAATTTTCAGTGATTTGATTGGAAAATTTTCAATATATTAACTTATTGCTTGTAGTTCTCAGTAATTTCTTGAACTTTTGAGGTTTTATGGAGTAGACTTTATCCCCCCACCCCCAAATGATATGCTGTTTATATGGGTTCCATTTTGTTTGTTTTTTGTTCCCTTGATTCTATTTGTTTGGAACTTTCAGTAATTTTAAATTCTCGAAACCTTTTTAATATGTCAAATTATAGATTAATGTACTGCTTGAAATTTTCTATTATGTTTTTATTCTTGGAAAAGTTTTTATTACCTCCCCCCATCATGATATGAAAGTTGCGTTGGAGCTGTCTTCATTACTTGTCTTAACGTCAATCTAAAAATATTCAGATAGTTGCAATTTTAAAATTTTTTTTCTTTTATCTGGATTTTCTTCTGCACACCTTTTATCTGGATTTTCTTGACATCAAACATTTGCAAATGTATGTATTTGAAGTTCTCTGTTGGGGTCTAATAGGGAAGGGGGATTTTCTAACTCATTGCTGGAGGATTTCTTCTTTTCATGGTTCTGAATCACAATCTTGAATAGGAGAATTGGATAAATATCATATTCGCCATCAACGTTGTATCCTTGACACTATGCTCAAGGTCCCATCTCATCAAGTTGCTGGCCACAAAGCCAGTGACGGAAAGCTTGGCCCACTCATAGATGATTCAGGCCGCTTTTACAAGCCCCTTCAGAATGATGATCGTGGGTCCAAAGAGGTGGCCTTCTACACCTCTTTCTCTTCTAACACGAGAATCCCAGATCACATTCGTCGATTCTTCCCTCTCTTCCATGGGACTCAGCTTCTAGAAACTTCAGCCGGATCTGGTCTTGCCCCGTATCTTGTTATGCAGGACCTTGTCTCAGATCGTGTCCATCCGTCTGTTATTGACATCAAGATTGGCTCCCGAACCTGGTACCCACAAGCATCCGAGGACTACATCCAAAAATGTCTTAAGAAAGATAGAGAATCCACAAGCCTACCATTGGGTTTTAGGATATCTGGCTTGCAAACCTATGAAAATGAGGAATCAGGGTTTTGGAAGCCTGACAAGAAGTGTATCAAGGATTTTACTGTGGATGATGTTAGGTCAGTTCTGAGGAAGTTTGTTTCTTCTAACCCATCTTCGGATTCTGATCCGGATTGTTTGTTTGCATCAATTGTTTATGGTGGTTCTACTGGAATTCTGGCACAATTATTGGAGCTGAAAGCATGGTTTGAGGATCAAACAATATTTCATTTCTACTCTTGCTCAGTTCTTATGGTGTATGAGAAGGAGGCGGCATTGGAAGGGAGGTCAAGTGCGGAAGTCAAGCTTGTTGACTTTGCTCATGTTGTGGAGGGTGAAGGTGTCATTGATCATAACTTCTTGGGGGGATTATGCTCTTTGATAAAGTTTGTCTCGGAGATACTTACCAGCCCAGCTGAGTGCACTATCAAAGGTGGTTTTCAGGAGTCTGAGAAGAACTGGTTTGTTTGTGAAAATGGTGTCAAAGAATAACCAGAGTATTTTCAATTGGTGAGCCTTTGTCCCCTATGTTTAACTTGGACATCTGCATTGCTTGTTCCCTTAAGGATGAGCATTCTTTTAGGCTTAGTTTTTTGTTTTGACTGAACAGAAGTTTTGACTTCATTGAGGTTAATGAGAGGAAAAGTTGATGTACATGCTACTGCTACTTCTATTGACTGAAATAAACAAATGAGACAGACACTTATCACTTAAAGAGTGACAACACCCAATGCCATTTGAACCTGATTCATTCCACTTTGACTACATTCTTTTGTTGTCATTATCCAAGTCATTCCAAACTATTTGTAGTTGACCTTGTTGTAAACTCTATTATAAATGCACGTAATATTGAAACTACCACACTGTCAAGTAGAAGTTAGTATTGCTTATTAAAGACATGAGGTTTTTTATGCAGTTCTATAACTCATGGCATGTATGATTTTTGAAGTTTATCTTACCAGTACTTTCCCAGCTAATTGAATGGATTGCAAGCCAAGATAGCTATATTACTTGGTAACCATAATACTTCATGTACTTGCAATGTTGTTAAATCTCCTTTGGCTGTGAATTGTTTTATGGAAGTCATTAGCTGCCAAAAGACTATTCCTTAATTTCATTTGGATTTGGCCATCTGCAAAACATGAATGAAATGGCAGAATTGAGAGGCTGCAGCTTATATCACATCTTCACATGAAAATTAATGGATCTTTGGTCAAATCAATTGAGGGAACGTATCACTTATCTATTAGTTTTGACAAAGTGCAGATGAAATTTCCATTTCCTTAGACTTGCAACTCTTCGGTAAGCATTTATGTAGGGAATTCCATTTTCATATCCATCTATGTTTTTCTTCTATTTTTTTTTCCTCATAAATTGCTCACTAAAAAAAATAAAATAAAAACCAGTTAAAATTGTGAGAGAGCTAGATTGGCTTTAGTGGTAACTCAATTTTTTTCAGTTATTCAAAAATTAACAAAACATGAGCGGATTATAGATACCTGTCTTGCAGCTGTTAAGAGAGTATCAGTGGCAAACTAGTAGATCAGGAAAGTCTGCGGTAACTTTGAAGCCAGAATCCAATATTTCACAGACTAGAGGTTCCCTGCTAAAGATCACATCGACTAATGATTTAAGCCATTTGATATCTTTAGACACTCAGGAAAATGTCCATAGAGAAGTGTTTATGATCATCCCATTTATCCTAGGTTGGGACTTGAATGATGCTCTCCTCAATTTACATCTTTTTCAAGTTATATACCATATGCAAGTATGGCATTCGTATGTTTGTCGTTATGATGTAACTTAGGTTCATCGTCCTAATATAAGTTGCTAGTCTGTTTGAACATCATTTGTGTCTCTAACGTTGTTTTATTTTCATTTAATATTTTTTGGAACGTGATATGTTGTGATTCTAATTGTCAGATTGTGATGTTAAAAGTTTAACAGAAAGGAGTTTGATTTTTTTTTTTAATTAGAAAAAGGAGATGCTTTTCTTGTTCCTCCTTTCAAGTGCATTGTCTCTGCAAATGCCCTCCACCACTGCCATTTAAATTTCGTACTTTCAAACAATTATTTATTTATTTATTAAGAATTGGTCCCTTCTGTGTGTGTGTGTGTGTGGGGGGGGGGGGGTGTTTAGTCCCACATTGGTGGGTTGGGTTTGTGTGTGATCATTTTTGGTGTTAACTGTGGAGTTCCCCTGTGTGTGTGAGAGAGAGTTTATCAAAAAAAGGCAAATGCCTTGGGTGTGTGTTTAGTCTCACATTGGTGGGATGGGTTTGTGTGTGTGAGTATACGAGGATCCTCAGTTACACCAAAAGCTGTGATCACTTTTGGTGTTGATTGTGGAGTTCCCCTGTGTGTGTGTGAGTTTATTGAGAAAAAAAATATTGGTTGTTCTTGCTCTCCTGGTTTTCCTTGGTTGTCTGTTCCCCCCCTCCCCTCCCCTCCCCCCCTCTGCCCAAATGCGAACATTTCCTACCCTCCACTGTCGCCACATCTACTTCTTGCTCCAAAATGCAGAAGCTCATGCTACAGCTAGACTGATGTACCAACATTCTCTTCTAGAACTGCATACTCACTCTCTTTTCATTGTAAACATTGTCGATTTGAACTACATTTTGGTTGTGTCCGTTGACAAGATGCTTGGACCTTGCTATTTTCATTTGTATGGTATAATCTCTGGGTCAGCAAGCTTTTGTAAAGTCTGTCAGTTCTATGTCTTTCTCAAGAATAAATTTCCCTAAGAAAAAGAAAAAGTAGTGATCCTCTTGCTGCTATACTCTCTAATTGTCATTTTTGCAATGAAAGCCTCCAACTCCATTGCTGCACCTTCACTCCCCACTTTTCGAGGTTTGCACAGGACTCTTGATTCTTATTAAGAGTCTTCACTCCACACATGAATTTTTTATGAAACCATTACCATGGAGATGATGTGGTTTTGACAGCTTGGGTGTCTTCTTGCTGTTTGGAACATGGGGAGTTGATGAGCACCCCCCCTGCCCAAATCGACGCTGCTATGTCACAATGGATAAAGAGATGTCTCACCGATTCAGCCTGGTTGCAGCCTAACGAAAAAAGACACCTTCACTGGAATCAAAGGCTGCCATATAAACTATGCAAGGAATGAGCCTAAGACTTCATGAATCAGTGACACTGCTACTGCCCTTCCATATCTTTTATCCTCATCCTTCCTATTCCCCAAAGAAACAGAATCCAACCTGCCTAATAAGGTTAATACATCCTTAAGCTCCCAATCATTAATACCTCTCCTGAAGTGGAGATGCCAAGAACAGAAGCTTCGACTCCTAATCATGTGATGTGGACATCATGACCAGGTTGATGATTGGGCCATGTTTACAGTGTTATATTTTCTTTATGTTAGTTGTGTCTCATGTATAAGGGAAACACATAATTTTGAGGGTATTTTAGTTGTTATCAGTTTATTATGGATGTTTTTATTATTATTTAGAGTTTATGGGTAATTTAGAGAGAAGTTATTGGAAATGGAGGTTATTTTAGTCAACACCTGAGATTTTTATTGTAAACCTAGTCATGGGACTCTATAAGAGCAACCCACGACTAGCTTTGTCTTTATGAAGAATGAAATCAAGTTTTTTGAGATTTCACGTATAGGCAACTTAGTGCATCTTCTTTTTCCTCCTTGGTTGCAAGCAGGGTGCATAAAACCCTAGAATGGGTCTAGGACATTCCTAGTTTAATGGTTGTAGTAAAGGCTACTCCCTCCCCTTGGGTAAAGGTCATCTATCCCTTATTCTTCGTTAATTTTTTTGTTATTTTGGTTGCTGGATTTTGTTGGACAGCTTGTGAAAAGCAAAGCAACCCTAAGCTATTTTGGTTTTTGAAGTTAATTGAGGCTTTTAATAGTCATAATACATCTGGATGACCATGCTTGTAGTGGAGATAGTCTTTATATAATAGCCATAGTAGAGTTCTTCATTGTTGTTGCAATCCAGGCGTGAACAGGCTCTGCATCTAGTCTGTGCAAGATTGTGTCCAAGGATTTGCGCAGAAGGCTGGTGGGTGTGGCCTCTTCCTCTTTGTAGAGAGATCATCCACGATCACAAATGTGGTGGGACCCATCCTAAAAAGGCCCCCCACTTGATCTGTTTTGTCTGAAATAATCACCTAAAGGCGTGAGCAGCCTAAATTTGGCTCCTCTACGAGAATCACTACCCACTCCTCTTTTTTGGCATTCAGCAAAAACTGTTTTAATAGAGTATTACTAACCCTTCAACGATCTTCCAGAAGATTTCATTCCATCCAATAGCTTCGGACAGATCAAGCTACTGCCAGGAAACCACGAACCAGGCATGAATAGGGCAGAGAATCCCTTTGTACAAGATCAGCCATCAAACCTTCCGTATTATTATTATTTTTGGATTGGGACTTCCCTGAGGTGTAGTACACACCTAGACAATCCAGCAGCAACAAATAGTTGTTTAAAATATTTTCTCTATGAGTTAAATTATGCTGGTGGAATTTGGAGCTGTTGATACCCTGTTTTCAGTATCTCAGTTTTGTCCTTTCAACTACTGTATGTTCTTGGCTTCTCCATTTGATCAATCTCAAGGGCAGCATTCAACTATTAGGGGTTATTTCTCCATCAAACAGGTGTTATTTTACCTCATGTGATACCTTTTGAATCCTTAAAGTGGGTAATTGTTGGAATGGTAAGGCATGTGCTTAGTACTGTAAGCTAATCTTTTGACCTTATTTCTTCTAATTTCGGTTGGATTTTCTTAACCCTAAACATGCCTAAATCTATGTTCTAATCCCTCATGTTAAGCCTTAGCCCTGTTACTTGATTCCCTATAGTATTGCATTATTTGAACTCTTATAGGCCACTTTCTTTAGCATCTGAATTTTGGACAGCACCGCTACTATTTTATTTATTTTTAATTAACTTGGTAATTCATCTTATTGTTAGGTCTTTATTTATTTTTAATTTTGTAACCTTAATTCCTTTTCATGCTCATGAATACACTCTAAAAAATCTCTGAATTAGCATGTGGATGTGTAAGTAGGAATTTTGTTTATCTTTTTACTTTAACAATTGTTTTCCTAACTTCTAGTGCACACACCCACTAGCCTATATGCATGTTGCATCATCATGCAGTCCTCCAGACCCTCTTCATTAGAAACCAATTTGAATAGGTTTGGATTCATCAAACAAAAAGGGGCAGGACTAAACCATGGGTTAAACCAGAAGCGATACTTGCGAATTAGTTAAGAATTGACATTTGAACGAGAGACCTTCCATGAGGGAATGCAATGCTTATGGGATTTATTAGATGGGTTGAGATTATTGCCGCTTGAAAATCCTTTGAATTTCGTGATGAATTTGATGGAAACTGTAGAGTTATCCGGATTATAGAGAGAAAGGCTTTCTCGGCTTTCGTCCTTTTTCAAAAATCTTACATCCAATGGTTCTGTGAATCCATTGATACGAATTGTCGGGAAGCTGATCCGGAGGCTGTTATTCAATCTATTGACGATGGTAAAAGGGTATTGGTGGTGAAAGGTGGGGAGAATTCCCTAGGGAAGTTCATTAGAGTGACAGATATCGATCGAAATGATCGTAGTTTCTCTGTGATGCTTCCGAGTGGCGAAAATGCATTCAGGGGGGCAAAGGTGGTTTTTATTCTTCAAAGATCTTTCCTGGGCTTTTCGGTAGGGAGTTTGGTTGGGCCGACTCTGGCTTTTGAATCTAACAAGATCTTCCCTCCCCTCAAGGCGGCTGGTGTTGGTTTAAGGTTAGGGTCTAATTTGGCAAAGGCTAGTATTAATATCCACTCCGACTGTGTGGAGAATTTGAAGCATGAGGAGATCTGGAATAGGGTGGCGGTTTGTTTCCGTCGTAGCTGTATCACAGCCTGGAAGGGGATTGCTTACGTAGCGTGGAATATTCTTGGGGTTGATCCAAATCTGTCGTGGGTGGTGGTGGACGACTACAGAGCAATCTTTATTAGCTCCAATAAAGTTGATGGCTTGTCTGTGTAGGTGGGGTGAGGATGCGACCAAAGAAGATCTTTTTCAGTTCCTTGAATGGAGCCCTGCGTTGTTTGCAATTCAACCACGTTCGTTGGTTAAGAGTAGATGGTTGCGGTTCTAGGGTCTTCCCCTCCACCTCTAAAACAGGAACATGTTTTTGAAATTGGGAAACGCTTGCGGTGGCTTGAAGTCAATTGACTGTAAATCTTTAGAGTGTGTGGAACTTAGGTGGGTGCGCTTGGAAGTGGATAAGGGTGAGATTGACGCCATTCCTCGATCAATCTCGGTGGTGGACCTGGGAAGGGAGTACATTGTGTTGATCACTATTGAAGGGGACCTGTCCATGTTGAGAAAAAAATTCTTTTGATGTCATTAGGGCACACTGTGTTGGCAGGCTTAATCCGGCGTCTGATACTCCGGCATCCCCGGTGGCTAAGGGTTTTCCTGCGCTGGAGCACGCCGGTCATATGAAAGCCGTTTTGAATTTTGACTACAACTACCCAAATCAGAATGATGACTGCCTACTGGAGATGGCGTGCCAGCATCCCCTATCTAAAGCTAGGCTGGCGATGGTGTGCTCAGCAAGGTTTGAGAATGGAGCCCGGCAGGAGGAGAGGGAGAAAGGATTGCTTGTGCGAAATGGTCTCCCGAGTCTAGTTGACAGTGTTGATGTCTGTGCGGATGGGATGGGGTCTAGATCAGATGGGATATATGTGGGGCCCAAAGGAAAAGTTGTTAATAATTCCTACGCTAACATCACTGTTGAGCCGTTGGGCCAGGGGGTGTCGAATGGCACTCAGCCAAACCGTACCAAACAGGATATGGGCTTTTTATGGTCGAGCCAGCTAAATGGGCTTGTTACAAAGGCCTGGAGGTCCATTGCCTTAAGGGCTGAGTGCGATCTCAAGACGGGATTGCCTATGGGTCTTAATGGGCATAAGGGGACATCCAAACGGAAGGAGAATCTGTTTCGAGAAGCTGGGTCTGCTCCTCCTGATGGTGATTGCTCATCCCCTTCAATTTCTTCTTCAACATTTTCTTTGGTTGATCCGACAAGGTATTGTGCGTCTGGGGATGTGGGTTCCACTGAAGAGATCTCTCGAGGCGTTTGGGTTTCTAGGGTTGCTGAGTTAGCCCTGTCGATTATAACCCCTGAAGAAGTGGAACTACCGAAGATTGGGAGTTGCCTGGGGAGGTGGGTTCTACCGAAGAGATCTCTCAAGGGGATTGGATTTCTAGGGTTGTTGAGTCAGCCCTTTCGACTTTGCCCCCTGAAGACGTGGAACTCCCCGAAGATTGGGAGGTGCCTGGGGATGTAACAGGAGGACTTGCATCTCTTGAAGGCGACGGTGATGGAGACTAATGGCGTGATCTTGGAGTCTTCTTCAGTAGATAGTTCTTCAATGGCTATTGGACTTCATACGCAAAGGACATTTGCGCTGGAGTTTGGGGTAAATGGTTCAATTTGCAAGCCTGCGGTGTCTTCCTCTTCTAATCCATTGAAGACTGGTGATCCTACTCCTTGTGCTGGCCTCGGGATGGCTTCGGATGGTAAGTTCCCTATTGATCCTAGTGAGACGTCCAACCTGGGGTTTCTTCAGTTGGATTTTGGCTCATTGAAGGGGAATGGTTTTGTTCCGAATCTATTAATTGAAGAAAGGAGTGGCCCTTCCTCGCCTTGTGGTCCTAGCCACGATAATGAGATGATCTGCCGCCCTCTCTCTCAGGTATGTCAGTTTGAACATTTGCATGTTGTTTCTAATTTCCATCCTATGCCTACTTTGTTAGACATGTGCAAGAATGCCATATCGATTAATCAAGATGAGGGTCTTATCAATGAATGTGACAATGTTTCCTTGGATCCAAATGCTTTGAGTCGGGAAGGGGAGAAACAACTGTTTGTTTTTGACAATCATTTGCAGGTGAAGGAGGGTGAGGTGATCGTATGGACTGAGTTGGCTACTAATTGTGTGCCTATTTAGGAGATGGGTGTGGATGCTGATTTGGCCACCCCAAAACAGTTTAGGATAGGGGCTCCTGGTTCTGGCATGGAAGTAAGGGAAAAAGACGATGAGATGTTATCAAAATGGGTCTTTAACAAGTTGGGAGAATTCGGCCCTTTTTTGGGGCTATCTTATGAGGGTTTTGAGGAGGAGATCCTTGGGTTATTTAAAAGTATCGTGATGAAGAGGGATATAAACACTAGGGAGGGGGGGTTGAACTCGGTCATGTGCAAAAAATTGAGGAATGAACT
>JAOXJP010228356.1:0-11137 GCA_025762735.1 Platanus orientalis | reverse complement strand
ATATATATATATATATATATATATATATAATGCATCATCTCTCTTTCTCTCTAGATGTATGAGTTTATGATTATGTAAGTAAGAATACAATGTATAAGCAATATAGTAATGCGAGTTAGATTTTAAATAATTTTATTTTGTGAAAGAGTGTTTTTAAAATAACCAAAAATACACAAAATTAATCAAAATAATAACATCCTTTCATACTTTCCAAAATCCACATAGTAAATATATAAGTGTATTTAAGTAACTATATTTTTGTATTTTTATTAATTTTTTACAACATATTTTAAAGTATAAAATACCCAAAAGAATATAATAAAAAATATAACAAATCCACATTCTTACATTTCGATTTATATATGAATCAAGAAAAGTAAATCAAAAATTTTTTAAATATTTTGGAAAGATATAAAAATAAATAAATTACAACAAATGTCAATTTAGGAAGATCTTGGCTTTTGTCCCAAACCAATGATTTATCATATATCAGCTAATTGCATCATTACATTCATAAATTAATTAATTTTCTGCTTTTAGAATATATGTTTTCCCATTTTTAAGAATAAAAGAATATTTATTTTGTTAAAGAATGAAAAAATCTAATATTAAGCACAAAGAATAAATAAATCCAAGATTAATGCATGACAGTACTGATCTACTTCACTTCAACATTGGCTTTTTAATTCAAAAACCAAAAGTTTTCAAAGAAACAGAACCTAAACTTAGCATATGGGATAAAGGCCCTCCCAAATTTTACTTCTAAGTTGCTTTTATAAAAGGATTAATACCCTAATTTAACAAAGAGTTTTTGGAAAGTGGGAGAGGCAACTTTGTAGAACAAATGTTCATCCCACTTTTGAACGTAGTAGAATTGATGTGAATCTATGGATAAAGGAAATCTTACCAACCACGTAAATTGATATCTTGTGTGTATGTGAAATTTTATTTTATTTTTTTTTTTTTTTTTGGTGCCTCTCCTTTACACGTGACCTCTTTTGAAAAATGGTGGTTAAGTTGGACTCGTATCTCAGACAGCCCCTTCATGCCACACCCCATGAGGCAAGACTCATAAGGGGTGAGGCCCATGCACTTTTTGGATGTCCCATCACCCCCAAAAGTGTATGGGCCCCACCCCTTGTGTCTTGCCTCATGGGGCAGTCGCACGAAGGGGGCGTCTCAGGAGATACAAGTCCGGTTAAGTTGGTCCTATGCCCCATATCGGATCAGATTCAACCTATGCTTTACTGCTAAAAAGATTTTTTTTTTTTTACTGAATAGGACACAAGAACCAGCCACTCACTGTTGTATCCCTAGATCAATCGGAATCACAGAAGGTCATGATGTTTGTCGTTGATAGCTTATAACCAATCACTAACTGTGGCTTTGACGTACCAAAGAAACCTCATGGCTGCTTCTAGAATAAAAGAAAAAATCTTCTGTTGCTTCGATGTACCTTGAAGAACTCTTTATAAAAAAATCATAAGAGGGAAGATCCCTTAGATAGGAATCCATTAGAAACACTCTCATACTCTACCCAAGATGAAGGTTCTCTGACCGGAACTAATGGCATTCCGGATTGACTAGGGTTTTCTGAAGAAAAACAATTTCAGTAATAACTTCAAATTTTATGTCATCAATTCAAAACAAGGGGAGGAACATCGGTTGCACGTAGCTGATGTGTTGGTCTCTAACATATTTCTCTATGGATGGAAAATGCGGGCTGGATTCAACTCACTCTCGATTCAAATCCAGTGGCATATCACAACCCTACTTGCCTTCAAATAATACAATATCAAAGGCCAGCAAATAAAATTCCGTCTACGATATGCAAGGACCCTAAAAAAAAACACTTTAAGAAATATTCTAGATTGACCCAAATCCTAAGACTTTCATTTTCATTATTTTTCTCCAAATTTGGAATCTTTCCTAAACAAATATATAATTAACTACTCGTACTTTTTGAGTAAATTTCCCTAAAAAACACAACACTAGGAAAAATGTGCCAAAATCATTTTAATAATAGATCTAACATATTCTAGAGATTCTGAATTAAAATTCTCCCGTTGAGGAGCTGAGTTTGTTGACATTTTCATCCTCCTTGCAATGAATCATGTGATTGTTTTTCTAGGCACAAAGTTATGCCTCTCAAACCTTGGAGTGCACAAATGACCCCCCTGTAAACTACATCAAGAAGAATGCTTAACAAAGCCTTACCCCCAAATATATACTTTGGTGGTAGGCTACTTGTTCCTCCATTCTACTCTATTAAGAATAGTAAATTTTGGAAAACATGTGGTATTTAGGTTTTATAAAGATGAAGGATAAGAAGTAAAAGAGGAAAGATGAGGGCAAACGTTAAAGTGACTCTCTCTCTCAACGTGACTCTCTCTCTCTCTCTCTCTCTCTAATTTTTTTATACACAAGCCTGGGAAAAATACACAATATATATTGTATAATAGCAAGTACATCACCGAAGAGTACATTACTACTACTATGTAACGTATAGTAATCTACACACTCCTTCAAGCTCCTGCATAGATATTACACATACCCATCTTGCCAAAGATGCCAAGAAACTGAAAGCTACCAAGCCATTAGTCAAGATGTAAGCTATTAGTTTCCTTTCTTTACAAACAAGGAGTAGATGTGTCTAAATTTCAACTTTTTCTTTAATGAAGGCTCTCTTTGGTTTGAATTCTCAGAATCGATTATTGATTATGACTAGATTCTCATAATTAGATTATGAAAAACAATTTTGAGAAACCAGAATCCCATTTGGCTACTCTGTTTCTAAAAGCTAATTTTAGAATCAATAATGAGAATCCTGTTTGGTACACCATTGTTTAGAAACGATTATTCAACTGCAACAGTGCAATTTATAATAGTCATTCAACACAAAAATTAGATGTCCACATAAAGTCAACAAACCGATCCTAATCACTAGAATATACAATTTTCATAAAACTGAATCTAAAAAAGTATTCAAAAAGAAAATTCTAGAAAATGAATAACCAGTCTCATGCTTACCACATAAATAACCTCCATATAATATTGTTTCTATAACGCATCCATATTTTTTTACTATTAAAAATAGTAAAAAAACGAGTCATGGGTTTCATGTCAACCCCAAATATGTTCATGTGTGATCTCTATTTAGTTGATGATGTAACCATGTAGGTCATGCAATAGGATTCATGTTCAGAAAAAACTCCTTTTCCAAATGGTGTTAAGGAATTTCCTGCATCCATGTACATATCGTTCTATCTTCACTTCATTTATCTCTTCTAATAATAATATAACAGATTTAACTGAATAAGATAGTGGTTTTAATTTGTTATGGTGGTGAAACCTTAGCAACCGTCATCCTTACACCCACAAACTCAGCCAAACTGTTAATTGCATATCGTATTTCACTCCTAAAGTTTTCTTTTTCTAGGGGCATGCAATTAGCTCGTAGTTCAATTAAGCATTTTTTTTCTTATTATCACCTCTTGGTTCCTCCACAATAACTTCATTTTGGAAGATGCCACCTTGTTAAGTTGGTAAAGTCTGTGGCCATCGTACCACAGACCTGGGTTCAAAACCAGTCTTCACCTACTAATAATTAACCAATAATGTTTACCTATCAAAAAAAAAAACTTCATTTTGGAGTAGAGTCAATCAAGTAATCTTATCTCAAAGCATTGACCTTTTCTATTACACTTTTTCCTGATTAAGATGCTTTTTGAGATGATATCTGCAGCATTACCAAATTGTCTTAATGCAAAGCATCCACATTTCTAATCACAACATAACACAAAAGCACATACACACACACACAAAACAGAACATATGTAAACACAAAGCATATATATCAACAACAAATTGGAGAAAAGACCTTACGGAATTAACAACAGGAGTCAAATTACAAAGCATAGCAAAATGCACAAGTTGGTTGGTTGAAAAGAGATATGTGTGTCTATCTCTATGTATACGTAGAACTAATGATCAAAGATTTTCTTCTAGTGCTTAATAAGAATATGGTCATAATTTGCAAGACAACCCTTTGCAGTTTTGTATTGTACCCCTTATCAAGTACCCCATATGCATGCTTAAACACACACGAAGATGTGAGAATAGAAATTATTAATTAGCCTGAAAATCAAGATACAGTTACAAATACTAGTTGCCCACCCAATGTCAGGATACCATGCTTCTAACTTCTTATAGACAAATTTACCAGAAAAAATATACTTTGTATAGACGAAGTTATGAGTGTTGAGTATTCACCAAATACAAGTACAATGCAGGTTTTAGCTTTTGCAAAATATGAAAATATTTTAACCAAATAGCATAGGAAGTAGCAAACTTTGTGTTGTTTGTAAGTACCCAAGTAATATATAGTGCAATGTGTTATAAACAGTGTTTTTAAGTGCCTATGCAGTATCTACACAAGTACAATACAATATTTTTAACTAATGTAGTTTTGAAACCCATAGCCCACCAGGTGTTGACATAAGAGTCAGTGCCAATATGTTTTGGGCACAAGATAATAGAGACATTGAGGCTCAATTTCTTTATAGATAACTCTATTATACTAGAGTGGTGGTGTAATGTGTGAAGTTTGATTTGGGTTAGCATCAGATTTTTTCAACCCGAATTTGAAAAAAAAAAAAATTGACCTGTTTTTACGGTTATATGTATTAGACCGGATCCGAACTGTATCCATTATGTATTAAGGTTTTTGAAGGTATTTATATGTTTCGTTTTAAGGTTGCATGCCAAGAGGGAGAGATTCCAAAAATTGTAAATCGTCTTTGACAATGTTTTCTAGATAGTGAAAGTTTTCTCTGCAACTCCATGGTTTTTCCCCAAATTGGGGTTTTCCACGTAAATCTTGTATTGTGCATGATTTCTATTTTTGTTTTGCTTGTTGATTTTATTGCATCCCTTTTTCTTCTGAAACGAAGAAGGTAAAATGATCCTAACAACTGGTATCAGAGTGATGTTTGGTTCGAGTGGAAGCAATAGCAGCAATAACAATGATGGAGGAACCTGCACGGTTTAATGTTGAAAAATTCAATGGTATGAACTTCGCTTTTTGGAAGATGCAGATAGAAGATTATTCTACCAGAAGAATCTCTATCAACCCCTTAGAGAAGAAAAAAAAAAGTCTGCAACGATGACAAATGCAAACTGGAAAGTTCTGGATCACAAAGCCCTAAGTACAATTCATCTTTCATTATCTCTATCATTAGCTTGTAATATTTCTAATAAGAAAACCACAGAAGATTTGATGTCAACCCTTTGTCGAATATATGAAAAACCATCAGCTTCTAACAAAGTGTTTCTAATGAAAAGACTATTTAATATGAAAATGGTGGAAGGTAGAATTGTTGTTGAACACTTGAACGAGTTCAATATAGTTACCTACCAATTAACCTCAATTAGAATCAATTTTGATAGTGAGGTTAAGGTCTTCTTGATTCTCTCATCTTTACCATATAGTTGGGATGGTTTGATAATGGTAGTTAGTAATTCCTCGGGTTTTTACCCCATGAAGTATGATTATGTGGTGAGTGTGATTCTTAGTGAAGAGTTTACTGAAAATCCACATCCTCAAGAGAAACTTCAGGTAGTGCTTTGAATATGAAAGGAATAAAAAGACAACTAACAAGAACCAAGATCGAGGTAGATCCATGTCAAGAGGCAAATCAAGATCTAGAAAACCTAGGGTAGAATGTTAGAATTGTGGGAAGAAATGACACTTGAAAAAAGACTGTAGGGATCTAAAGAAGAACATGCATGGTACCAATAATAAAGACAAGGAAGATTTCACAAATATTGTCGAAAAAGTTAAAGATGCATTAGTTCAACTTTAGATAGCAAGTCAGAGTCATGGGTGATTGACTTATGAGCATCCTTCCATGCCACATCAAATAAAGAACGTCTCAAGAACTACATGCAGGGTGACCTTGGCAAGGTATTTTTTGGAGATGATAAACCTTGCAATATAGTGGGCAATGGAAATGTTCTGATTAGTCTGTCAAATTGGGGTGCATGGATGTTGAATGATGTACGTCATATTCCTTATTTGAAAAGAAATTTGATTTCATAAGCCACCTTACAAGTGCAGCTTACAACATGGTTTTCACAGGAGATTCATGAAAAATCACAAAAGGTGTCTTGGTTGTAGCTCGTGGAAAGAAAGAATGGACACTCTACTTGATGGAAAATACATCTACCTCTATTTGAATTGCAACTAAGAATATAGATTCAGATATCTAGCATTGTAGGATGGGACACTTAAGCAAAAAAGGGAATGAAGATTCTCTACTTAAGAGGGAAGCTTCCAGGTTTAAAGGTATTGGACTTGGAGTTTTGTAAAGGGGTTTATGGAAAATAGAAGAAAGTCAGCTTCACTAAGGGTGCAAGGGTAATCAAGCAGGAGTGTTTGGAACTAGTTCACACTAACTTATGGGGACCAGCTCAAGTATCTTTTATTGGTGACTCATGTTATTTTGTTACTTTTATTAATGATTCGACTAGAAAATTATGGGTTTATTTTCTTAAACATAAGTCTGATGGAGTTGAGACCTTCAAGAAATGGAAAGTTATTGTTGAAAATGAAACAGGTTGTAAGCTTAAGTGCCTCGGGTTGGATAATGGAGATGAATATTGTAGCAAGGAATTTAAAAATTACTGTGTAGAGAACGGGATCAAGAGAGAGCAAATAGTCCCCAATACACCATAATAGAAAAATGTGGCAGAGCGAATGAACCGGACTATTGTGGAAAGGGCCAGGAGTATAAGAATACATGCAGGTTTGCCTAAACAATTTTGGGTGGATGTTGTTAGCACAACAACATATTTATTAAGTCAGGGACCTTCAGTACCTTTGGATGGTGGATTCCCAGAAGAAGCATGGGCAAGAAAACAGGTAAATCTTGAACACCTAAGAGTGTTTGGTTGTATGGATTATGTACATGTTGATGTAGATTAGTGGGACAAGCTAGATCCAAAATCCAAAAGGTGTGTTTTCATTGGATACAGGTTAGAAGAATTTGGCTACCGGTTTTGAGATGATGAAAATCGAAAAGTCATAAGAAGCAGAAACATTGTATTCAATGAGAAAGTCTTGTATAAGGATAATGCTACTATTTCAAACAAACAAAAGGAGTTTATGGAGTTTTTTTATACTAAAAGGATTAAGTTGAATAAAGAATGAGATCATTTTACATACTACATCTATTTTGCATGTAATATATATATATATATATATATATATAATATAAATACTTTATCTAGATATACAAAATCTTAATTGAATCTTAATTAAATATATTAAATATTTAAATATAATGAAATGTTTAAATATATATAAATATTAAATATATATTTAAATATAAATCATATTAATAAAATATAATTAATATAATTTAATATAATTGAAATTTAATTCAATTAAAAAATTAAAAATTAAAATACAAAATCTAAGACTAAATAACTCAAATGCTTCTATTGTTGAATCCATAATTAATCCTATGGATCCTTGGGATTGGTGGATCATTTTATATCCTATAGTTTCAGATCATGGATCCAGCCAAGGATCACTGAACTATTTTAAAGACCCAAAACGCAATTTTTTTTTTTTTTTGCATTGGGCTCTTTCATCAACCCATATAAATATCAGCTAGTCCGCCATATTTTTTCTTGACAGAAAGATAACAAGATGGCTCCATGTGCTCTAATTCATTATTTTGATTCTAATCAAGGAGCAATACCAAAGTGTTTCAAAGAAGGTATCTTAACGTAGGTTTGCCTTCGGCCTAGATTAACTTAAGTTAAATGGAGCCTCTATCGCTCTACTCAAAGATTCAAATATGAAACTTCATACACCTTAAAGTTCATAGGACAAAAAGAGATTTTTTTGAGGTCCTTATATTCATTCTTTCTAGCATTGAATGTGAATGGGCTGGGTATTCACCTTATTTTTTATTAGGTAATTTTCGCAAAAAAATTTGACATATTTAACTTTATTATTATTATGAGAATTAATCCTACTACTTCTGGTCTTGAGGTTTCCGCACTTGAAGAAAAAAACCTAGGGCGTATCACTCAAATCATTGGTCCGGTACTAGATGTAGCTTTTCCCCCTGGCAAAATGCCTAATATTTACAATGCTTTGGTAGTTAAGGGTTGAGATACTGTCAGGTAGCAAATTAATGTGACTTGTGAGGTATAACAATTATTAGGAAATAATCAAGTTAGAGTTGTAGCTATGAGTGCTACAGATGGCTTAACAAGGGGAATGAAAGTGATTGACACAGAAGCTCCTCTAAGTGTTCTAGTCGGTGAAGCAACTCTCTAACGAATTTTCAATGTTCTTAAAGAACCTCTTGATAATTTAGGTCATGTAGACACTCGCACATCTCTTATTCATAGATTTGCACATGTTTTTATACAGTTAGATACCAGCTCCCCCGAATAGTCCGATTTTTCCTCCATGGCAATAAGGAGCTAAAAGATCCATTATCTTAATTCATGTTTCAAAATAGATAATTTAGATTTCTAATGATGATGTGTAAGTTATGAATAAGAATGAAGCACCAAATACAGAAGAACATGGGGATCAATAGATACTACCTCAAACACCTACTCTACAAATAAGAAGGCCATCTAGGACACCTAAACCAATACAACGATGTTTTCCTTCTCTATATTATTTGTTGTTGATAGATGATGGTGAGACAGAATGCTATAAAGAAGCATTAAAAGTGGATTCTTGGACTGAGTGGGAGCATGCAATGGATAAGGAGATGAAGTCTTTGATATCCAATCAAACATGAGACTTAGTTCCACTACCAAATGACAAAAGGGCACTAAGAAACAAATGGGTTTTTAGGTTAAAAGATGAAAATGATGGGACCAAAAGATATAAGGCCAGGTTGGTGGTTAAAGGATGTCAGCAAAAAAAAGAAATAAATTATTCTAAATGATTTTCTCCATATGTGAAGATGACAACTATCAAGGCAATATTGAGCATAGTGGTAGCAGAAGATTTACATCTTGAGCAGCTTGATGTGAAGACTGCATTCCTTCATGGTGATTTAAAGGAAAAAATTTACATGGAGCAGTTAGAAGGTTACACTACTGAAGGGAAGGAGAAAAATGGTGTGCAGGCTAAAAAAGAGCTTATACGGGTTGAAGCAAGCACCAAGGTAGTGGTATTTGAAGTTTGACAGTTTCATGATAGTAAATGGCTTTAGGAGATGTCATGCGGACCATTGCTACTATATCAAGAGGTATGACAACAGTTACATTATATTGTTTTTATATGTTGATGATATGCTTGTTGCAAGATCAAGCATGTAGGAGATAAATAATCTCAAGGATATGTTGTCAAGAGAGTTTGAGATGAAGAACTTGGGTGCAGCTAAGCAGATTCTTGATATAAGAATCACAAGAGATAGGAAGAACCACATGTTGAGGTTGTCTCAAGAGGACTACATTGAAAAAGTCCTAAAAAGGTTCAACATACAAAATGCCAAGCCAGTTAGTACCCCATTGGCAGGACATTTCAAACTCTCTATGGAGCATTCTCATAAATCCTAGGAAGAGAAAGATTACATGTCCAAGGTGCCATATGCATCAGCAGTAGGCAGTTTGATTTATGGTATGGTTAGCACAAGGCCAGACATTGCCTATTCAGTGGGAGTTGTTAGTAGGTTTTTAAGCAAGTCAGGAAAGATGCATTGGGAGGCTATGAAGTGGATTCTAAGATACCTAAGAGGAACTTCTAAAGCTGCATTGATTTTTGGAGGATCTGGACTCAACCTACAAGGTTATGTGAATTCAGATTTGTCAGGAGATTTTGACAGACAAAGAAGTATTACAAGGTATGTCTTCACCTTGGGTTCTACAACTATTAGTTGGGTGTCACAGTTGTAGAAGATAGTGACACTTTCAAATACTGAAGTGGAATATATTGCTGCCACGGATGCAAGCAAAGAAATGGTTTGGTTGAAGAACTTGATGGAAAAGTTGGGAAAGAAGCAGGAGAACAGCAGGTTACATAGTGATAACCAAAGTGCTATTCATCTTGTGAAGAAATCAGCATTTCATGTAATGACCAAACACATTGACATGAGACATCACTTCATACATTCGCTTCTAGAAGAAAATGTGTTAAGGTTGGAAAAGATCCCATTGGATGACAATCCTACAGATATGTTCACTAAGACAGTTACAAAAGTGAAACTAGAGCTATGCAAAGCTTCAATTGGTCTTCAAGTGTGAAGATGGTGTAGTTGAGCCGCAAGAGATATGAATCACATCAAGGAAAGAATGGTGTTCTCAAACATAGGACACACAATAGGATATCAAACTTTAAGTGGGAGATTGTAATGTGTGAAGTTTGATTTGGGTTAGCATCAAATTTTGTCAACCCGAATATGACCTAGATTATAACTCGAAAAAACCTGAATATGGAAAAAAAATTGACCCGTTTTTATGGTTTTATGTACCAGACCGGATCCACCATGTATTAGGGTTTTTTTGGAAGTATTTATATGTTTTGTTCTAGGGTTGCATGCAAAGAGGGAGAGATTCCGAAAATTGTAATCGTCTTTAACGAAAGTTTGCAGATAGTGAAAGTTTTCTCTGCAGCTCCGTGGTTTTTCCCCAAATTGGGGGTTTCTACATAAATCTTGCGTTGTGCATGATTTTCTTTTTCGTTTTTCTTGTTGATTTTATTGCATCCCATTTTCTTCTAAGAGGAAGAAGGTAAATCGGTCCTAACTGATGTGTGGTAGCAAAGTTGGCAAACCAAAAGGGGTCCTAGTGTTCTTCATGTTGCCTTCTTTCCACATGGCAATTTTCATCCCATTAGCCTCTGCTGCATGGCAAAAAGAACCATTTTTTACAACCTTGTTTATTGAAGAAATCCCATAAATAAGTTTTTATTCATAAAGAAAAAGTGCATTACACAGTGGGCCATGGGGCTTTAGTGGAAAATGAAATTGTACAAGTGGTTAATCAGATATATAGAAGACATCATATAAACTAGACACAAACAGAGAGGGAAATATATAAACCAGCTATAGAGGGATGCATATAAACCAGACATAGGATAATTGACATCACATAAACTAGG
>JAOXJP010228355.1:0-11137 GCA_025762735.1 Platanus orientalis | reverse complement strand
GTTTATATGAATGAGAATGCCAGGACATGATTATGGATTATTTTCAAGTTTATGGAATTATGAAAATTTTATCACAAGTTGATTATGAGATAAAGATGATTATGATTTATGATATGCAATTCCGCTGCGTATGAATGGAAAGAATGAACAAAAATTTTATATGGAATTTACAGGTTAAGAATGTATAAATGAATGTTTAATGTCATGTGCCAAAATTCATGGCCTTTCTGGTATGGGTTTCAGGGCACGATAAACTCTAAGTCCAAGAATAGAGAGAGAGAGAGAGATTTGGTTGCCAGTTTGCCAGACTTCCATGACTTCATGACTCCATGACCTTTTTCTTCTTCTTCTCTTCTTCTTCCTCCTTTCTTTTTCTGGCTCCCATCCGTTCCCCTTCTCAGCCTTTTACTGAATGGGTTTCAAACCCACTTTTAGGGATTTTATAATGGGTCTCAACCACCTAAACACGTGTTCACATCTTGCTAGACATTAATGAGACCATCCATTTGTGATTGGGCCTTTCCTAATGCGAGATGTGGACTGTGTACGAACTAGCTTATGTCACATGTTTCGTTTTGGATATTTTGGGCCTGTCACAACTAAGCCCAATCCACTTGCAATTGAGCTCAGTCGCGAACCAACTTCAGTCGCGACCTATGGATCTCAGTCGTGAGTCACATTCCAATCCAACCCTGGGTAAAGCTTCACTGCAATTATGCTTTGTATAAAATGAAATAGGCTATAGATCATGGCTAGCCATGTTTATTTTTTATTTATTTAACAAAAAGTAGAAATCCTTAGCCTTTATGGTTGCATGAAGGGTCCCCCTCATTTTCTTATAAAGAAAAACTTACCATGGTAGAAGAACAACAATATCAAGATATACCTCTTAACATTACAATAATAATCTTTCTATAACATCATAGTTCAGATTACTGTGGTGTTGTCTCAAATTCAACCCAAAAGCAACCCGAAGTGAATCTCGTTTGTGCGATTCAAAGAGCGACCTGATAGACCCGTTTTGGGTTTGATGACCTTAACTATATTTTTTTTGGGTGATATTTTGGGAGTTTGACATGCAATATCTTAATGGGTTTCTTGGTATATGTGCCTCTATAAAGATGGTTGTTTGTAGGTTTTGTAGGTGAGAGAGGAAGAAAATTTGAGGAGAGTTCTTTGGGGTTTCATTGTTTTGGGGGTTTGGGAAAATATTTTGTATTTTGTAATCTTCATTTTAGTGGAAGTTCTTAATTGTCTTCACCTGTTGATGTAGGCAAACTTGCAAACCACACTAATATGGTTTTGTGTTATTGTTCTTTTACGTTTGTTTTTCTCATTTCGATTCACACTACTGCAAAATCGATCAGTTTCTTTTTGTCACAACAAACTGGTGTCAAATTTGTAGGTTATGATTCTTTATTTTTTTAGATTGTACCATGGCTAAGAAGGTTTTGATTGTAAGGTTTAAGGTGGAGAAATTCAACAGAAAGAACGGCTTTGGCACATAGCAAGTTAAGGTTAGAGACCTACTGATTCAGTAGGATCTTCACAAGGCATTGAAGGGAAAGCCTACTAAGATGTTGAAAAGAGATTTGGAAGATTATGATTTGAAGGCTATGAGTATGATCCACTTGTGCATAGCGGATGATGTCCTGTATAATATTTTGAATGAAGATTCTGCAGCAAAGCTTTAGTTGAAGCTTGAAATCCTTTACATGAAGAAATATCTTACGAGAATCATCTCTACCTCAAGGAAAAAATCTATACCTTACAGATGAGAAGGTATAGGTAATTCTGATCATCAATGAATTTAATAAGATTATTTATCAATTAACAAGTATTGGTTCAAAGTTGAAGGATGAAGATAAGGCCTTAATTCTATTGTCTTAGCTTCCTTCGTCATAAGAGAATCTTGTTACTACGTCTCTCTATGGAAAAGATACTATTGATGTAGAGGAGGTTATTGCAGCCTTTCTTTCAAACAAATGGAGGAAAAAGGTATCTAGTAACGATGTCCATGATGAAGGCTTGGTTGTTCTTAGAAGGAAAAAGGAAAATGGATTTAGTAAAAATAATCTAGATCTTAGGAGGATGTGGTGTGCTATCATTTCCATAAGAAAGGCCATACTAAGACTAATTGCCCTAAACTTAAATAAAAGGAGGAAAGAAAAGCTAAATCCTTAGATGTAGCTAGCATTATAGAGAAAGATTTAGATGCTGACATGGTTTTATCTATAACCATTGGGGATGATCATTTTCATGATAAATGGATTTTTTATTTGAGTTATTCTTATTATGTATGTTCCAATAGGGATTGGTTTTCCACCTATAAGTTAATTGATGGTGGTACTGTTTTGATAGGTGATATTCCATATAAAACTATTGGGATAGGAACAATCAAAATCAGGATACATGATAGGGCTCTGAGAACATTGGCAGATGTTCGACATGTCCTAAATTTGAAGAACCTTATTTCTTTAGGTGAGATGGACTCTAATGGGTGTGAAGTAACTATTGAAAATAAATTCATGCTGATTGTAAAGGGTGTCTTAGTGGTTATGAAAGCAAAAAAGGTTGGGAACCTTTATGCGTTGTTAGAAAACACTATTACAAGTGGAGCAGTTGTGTCTTCTACTATGGATCTTGATTCACTCTCTACACAATTGTGGCATATGCGAATGAGTTACATGAGTGAAAGAAGTTTGATAGAATTGAGGGAGTGTAAGTTTTCTTAATGATGAAAAGACTGAAAAATTAAACTTCTGTGAGCATTGTGTTTTTTAAAAAACAACATAGAGATGTTGTTTTTGATGAGTTTGCTATGTTGTACCTAAGCAAGTAGATTGAGGAAAATGGAGATTAGAGTATAGGTGTTCAGGTGGAGATAGAGTGTGATACTCTCTTTTTTCTGATAAGTAGAGTGTGATACTTTTGATTTATTGGGATAGTATGATGCAACTTTAGACATCATTCAGGATGCAGAAACCATTCAGGTTCAGGAAGTTTAGCAACCACATCGAAATAGGTCCAAGAAGAATAGTAGACTTTCTGTCAAATATGGTTTTGAAGACATGGTTGCATATGCATTGAGTGAAAATTCAACAGATATGTCAACAAATCCAGTTTTGGGGATTGAGTTCAAGGATTGCTTGAACTTGATCCATTTGCAGAAGAATTGATTGTGTACCCTATGTGGGTTTGGTGGAGAAGATAATGAAGAGCTTCATTTAAGTGGTTTAGTAGAATTCAAGCCAATGTAGAGACTTGTTGAGATATTGTCTTGAAGTCAACCAAAAAACAGCCCGAAATGCACTTGCTTTTGTGATCCGAAGAGCGACCCCAATGACCCATTTTTCCCTAATATGGGTTCAACGACCCAAATTGGGGTTTTATTTTATGGGGAATAATTTGGGGGTTTGACCTGCAATATGTTGTAGGATTTTTTGGGATGCATGCCGCTATAGAAAGGGTTATTCGTAGGTTTTGTAGGTGAGAGAGGAAGAGGATTTTTGGAGAGTTCTTTGTGGTTTCTTTTTTCTTTTTTGGGTTTGGAGAAACCCTTACATACTTTGTAATCTTTGTTTTAGTGGAAGTTCCTGATCTTCTTCACCCGTGGATGTAGACAATCCTTCCGAACCACGTAATTCTTGATTTTGTGTGATTTCTTTTGCGTTTTCTATTTTCTTGTTTCGATTCATGCAACTGGAAACTCGAAAGTGATCCGTTATATCACAACATAAATACGATCCCTCCCCCCTCTCCCCTTGTTGTGTTACAAAGTTATAAAGTATCTGGACATTACGAATATATTCTGTGTCTCTATCTAGAGAGAGAGAGAGATCATCTTTTGACAAAGGAAGGCCTGCACGCTAGTCGGTGGGCTTTTTTATATATTTACGTTACAAGGGTAGTCGGATGACTACTTTCTACCAGAGTAGAGAAACCAAGCCATTTTCTTCTTCAAAACGACGCACCATATTCCTCATATGCTTTGCTATTTTTCTTGAATCAGTTCCTACTCTAGAGCAGCTGAGAGAGAATGTTCCATTCCAAGAATCCTACTATGGATGCACAGGCTTGGTCTACTTGTGATCAAGGGGACTCTGGGCTTGTCCTCACAACAGATCCTAAACCCCGCCTTCGATGGACTACCATGCTTCATAAGCGATTTGTTGACGCTGTCACTCAGCTCGGGGGACCAGATAGTACTTTCCTCTCTAATGCACTCATCATCGTCAATCATATCTTCTTATTTACTCTTCTTCATGTGAATTTTTTCTTCTCTGTGTCTCAATTTGCAGATGCCACACCGAAGAACATCATGAGAGTTATGGGTGTCAAGGGTCTCACTCTATACCATCTCAAGAGCCATCTTCAAGTATGTGTGTAATACAACTTCAAGTGTTTTCATTCTATCGCTGCTTAATGTTTTCAATTTTGTGTATTTCTTTTTCTTTTTTCTTTTTTTTTTTTCTTTTTATTTTGGGTTCTTTGCCAAATAGAAATATAGGCTTGGGAAGCAACCACATAAGGAATACAATGATCAGTCAGTTAACGATGGTGAGAGAGGTTACTCTTCTTACTGGGGTTGTTAATTATATGTCTCTTCTGCCTTTTATTTTTATCGTTTTGATTTTTCTTTTTACATTTTAACCTTATTTTTTAGCTAATATCCGTGGGGTGTCTTTTATACTTAATTTTCATGGCAGCTACGGCATCAGACCCTCAGATAAATGCTGCTTTGTCATCTAGGATAATGGGTCGACGCAATCATGAGTATGTAATTACCTTCATCTTTGTTGCACTCATACATAATGGATGGTTTCAGATTAAGAAAGACTTTGTTCTATGATTACTGGACCTGTCCCAAAGGTTTCATTTTTGTTGATACTTGAGTGGGGTGGTTGATGCCTTAGCAGGAACGTACCCATGACCGAGGCACATGAACAATTAAAGGTAACTACACCAAATTTCCCACAGCAGATATTGGGCCCACTTCCTGCTGATCAAGTGGTATATATATATATATATCGCTTTGCACTTGCAACAATTTCTGTCTTTTTTTGGGCTAAATCTTTTATGGATACAGAGGCAGCTTCAGTTGAGGATTAAAGCCCAAGGAAAGTATATAGAAACTATACTGGAGAAAGCTTGTCAAACACTTTCTGGTGAAAACATGGCCTCTGGAAGCTACAATGGTGTGGGTAATCAAGAAGTTGATATGGGTTTTGGTTTTGGTTCTCCTGCGCACCTTCAGTTGAGGATCCAAGCTCAAGGAGAGTATATGCAAACCATACTGGAGAAAGCTTGTCAAACACTATCTGGGGAAAATCAAGAAGTCATTGATATGGCTGCCATGAAAGATTTTGGTTCTCCTGGGAACTTTCCTTCTCTTCAAAACTTAGACACACACGTAGGACAGCAACTCCATATGCAACTACAGATGGACAGATCATCCCTTGATGAATATTTTCCGACCAACAATACCATTTACTTAGGAAAGAAGAAGCCTAGTCAATCTAGTGGCAGTAGTAAGAACCCTTTAATCAGGGCCAATGACCTCCGACTACAAGAATTAGGAGCAGAGGCATCATGTCTAGGATATCAAGAAGATAATTTCCAGGGTGAACAGCTTCAAATTGAGGCATCAATGTTTGATAGCAGCCCTGATATGGATTCTATGTCAAATGTTTATGAAGCCAAGCCAATCCTTTCTGGGGATGGTTTTTGGGAAAATTTGACGTTTCAGCAAAGCTTGAAAGACTGTCACCTCGAAAAGCATCCCTTCCAATGGATAGAATTCAGTTCATGATCAACGGTGATGCCTTAATGTAGGGAAGAAATTTTCTGTATGGATGAACTTAATCCAATGTTCTTTTTTTTCTTTGTAATTTAATCCAATGCTTAGATGTAAGTGAATTGAAGGAAGCTTTTACCTTTATGGACATGTTTTCCATTCGGTATGAAAGAAAATCATTCATGGAAATTTTCTATTCAGCTATTCTTATTAATGCATTTATAATTTAGTATGTTTGTGGGAGACGTTGTGAAAAAAAAAAAAAAACACGTGAATGACCCATTTCATGTGTCTTGATTTCTTTGACACTTTTGGCACTCCTAAATAGGCAAGACATTAAAGACTTTAACGGACAGGAGATAATTTGATCTAAGTAGAGGACAAAGTTGAAGTCAAACAGATTAAATAAACCAATCAGGTTGACCCATACTCTTGAGAATCTGACTGGCCATTAAACCGGTAAGGTGGATGGTTCAAACCCTAAACTGGTAAGGTGGATGGTTCAAACCCAACAGGGTTTGACTGTCGGTATATATGATCTAAACTAAAAGTGTCAATTGGACCGGGCTGGCCAGAAGCCCAATATGTCTGGCCCAAAAAATTGCTGGGCTGGGACAAGCTATCTATGGGATGGGCTGAGTTTGGGCTCAACTTTCAGCCCAAAATCTTATTTGGGCCGAGATCGAGCAAACTCACTTTCAGCCCGAACTCTATGTCTGGTCCTGAGTAGTAATCAAATAAAGGCTGAGCCTGGCCCAACCCAAAAATAGTTATAAAATATAGCTTGACCCAGTCCAACCTGCAATTGATATAACTTAGTCCAACAAATATAGGTAGGGCTGTCAATGGTTGAATACGAAACAAATATAGGCATATTCGTATTCGTATTCATTTATTTATTTGAATATCATATCTGATTCGGATATTTTACAGATATTTATGAAAGCAATAAAGACCTAGGAATTGAAGAGATCGAAGATGATTGATAGATCGACGAGACAATGGGGAACTGGCTACTGGGAGGTTTCTTTCATTCAAATTGGGAATGGGAGATGAGAAATGAGTTAAGGTTATAGTTATGGTATTCTATATAACATGTCCTACAACATTATAATATAAATATTAATTTCAATGAATTCAGATATTTAGTCGAATAATTGATTCAGATATAGATGCATTCGAATCAAATATTAGCCAATCGAACATGAATCGAATACGGATAAAAATCGGATTGTTGACTGCCCTTAATATAGGACAGTTTTGGCCCATTATCAGCCCAAATTTAGCTAATTAGACATATTATCAAAGTATTTAGTTAAATTTGACACACACACAATCCCAACCCCGTAAATCTCTCATTTGTATTACTTTAGTTTTTAGCAATCGCAATTGAAATGAATTGACCTCTTAATCATGATTACCTATGTATAATGAATGTCAGGGGCACTATTCACTTTAAGTAGCAAAAGGTACCAATGGTTAGTGGGTCGGGTCAATCCAATCTGGTGAGACCATAGTTTTGAAAGCTGGACCAGACCAGGTGGTCCAACCCAGTTTTACCACAACCAGGCACCACTAAACGGTTCTATAGAATCTTAAAACTGGAATCTGCCAAAAAAAAAACAGATATGACAGACAAAACCAGTCAGTTTAGCAAATTAAAAAGAAGAAAAAATGAAAAAGAAATGTGTCGTTCCAAATTCCAATCCCACTTTTCATTAATTGTTTTATCTTTTGGTATGTCTAAAAATTAGAAACCCGGTCATAAGCCTTCTAATGCATTATGAATTTATATTCTAAAAAATCCTTCCCTATCAATACACTCCTAACTGGGAAGGACAGAGAATAGAGGGAGGTTATATAGCTCTTAACAAGAGAGCACTAGCTACATATATAGGACAGGGACTTGTTTTCGTTAATCGACTTCTTTCCCTTGTGTCCATTTTTATCCCTATTTTCCTAGTCACCTTCTTTGTCTATGGCATCATTTTTTTATTTTTATTTTTAACTTTTTTTTGATAATATGACAACCCTAATCTAGTCACCGTTAGCTTCCAAAATAAGTAAAAAAAAAAATGGTGCCATAGACAAAGAAGGTGACTAGGAAAATAGGGATAAGAATGGACGCAAGGGAAAGAAACCGATTAATGAAAACAAGTCCCTGTCCTATATAGGTAACTAGTGATCCCTAGTTAACAAGCGCAGGAGCTGTATAACCTCCCTCTATTCCCTCTCCTTCCCAGTTAGGAGTGTATTGATAGGGAAGGGTTTTTTTGAGAATATAAATTCATAATGCAGTAGAAGGCTTATGACCTGGTTTTGCCGATTATATCAGTTTTTTTTGGCAGATTGCAGTTTTAAGATTCTATAGAACCGTTTAGCGGTGCCGGTTGCGGTCAAACTGGGTCGGACCGTCTGTTCTGGTCCAGTTTTCAAAGCTATGGTCTCACCAAATTGGATTGACCCAACCCACTGACCACCGGTAGCCTATTGCTACTTAATGTGAATAGTGCCCATGACATTCATTATACATAGGTAATTATAATTAAGAGATCAATTCGTTTCAATTGCAATTGCTAGAAACTAAAGTAATACAAAAGAGAGACTTAGGGGGTTGGGAGTGTGTGAGAGCCAAATCTACTAATTGAAACCAATTACATTAAAACTCAATTAAGGGGAGGGGGAGGGGGTGAAATGGTGGAATTGAAGATGTGAGCGGGTGGGATGAAATAACGAATGGAGAGCTCAGAGACGTTGAATGGAGAGCCTAGAGACGTTGAACACAACATGGATCGATCCTCAAAGCCTCTTCCATTTTGGGTCCTAATGTACTGCATGGACACCTCTTTGAATCAAAACGTACGGTACGTGGCCACAGATCTCCCCTATGAGCGACGAGCACCCCATTGACATCTTTGTAGTCTGCCAATGCTACTTCCTATTGTTGTCTCCCTCCCAATACATAGTATCAGTCCCATTCTTTTGACTAAAATAGCCATACAATACAAAACTTGCTTAAATCACCTTGGTGGGGCCCTCATTTCTCTCCATCACAGATGCCGCCCAATCAGCTGCTACTTTTCAGTATGAAGCAGTCACAGCCACCGATCCATTTTTCGCCTAAGTATTGCGCTCTTTGCATGCAAACAACCCTGCAATGCTCTTTGAATTTAAACCCACTGGAGGAAGTGTATAAATTAAGACTAAAAAGGAGTTTGAATAGACTAAAAAGGTGTTTGAATCATCTCTGTTGTGAGGAAGCCAAGATTTGGATTGTATGCAGCAAAAATAGAATAATAAATTAATGCAAATAACAAATACACAAAGCAAGAACAAGACAATTTAACGTGGTTCGGCTTAAAGCCTATGTCCATGGGCAAAAATGGCTAGAGAGCGTTCATTATGAGCAAACAAAGATTACAAGAGCAGTGGTTGTCATCGCTTTACAAAACCTTGCTCACATTTAAGAGAAGAAGACCACCTTTTATAGGTGACGGTCTCACCTCCAAGAAACCCTATTTAAAGTGGGTTTATAACCCTATTTGCCAAAATTGGTAGTTGCCAAAATATGTGAACTCACAACATGACTCTTGCTGAGAATTGGGTGAATTAAAGACACAGATTCAACAAATCTCCACCTTACCTTTAATTCTACCAAGGTTACATAGTACAGAAAACTCAACTATCATCTTCTCCACACAATCCTGAAGGGTAACTTTAAATACTACAAACACCTGTATCTTTGACAAGACACAGAACTTGTGACATGTGCACCACACTCCACCTTAGCTCACATTCCAAACTACCTGGAGAAAACCTACACTTGTCATTCTTAGTGAACTTTGCGCCTTATATACCTAGAGCGCACCTCCACCTTGAACCTGAATTGCAACTTGTTTGCTATCACCACAAACAACCATTAACCTTGAAGAATCACCGCTACCATCAAATCAATGTGATCCTAACATCATCTGACTCGATCATAATATGGTCATTGCACATGTGCTGCTGTCCCAAATCAATTCGCTTAGTCAACTCTAGAGAGGTACCTCAATCCGTCCTCTCTAACCACATGAACTATCTCATCATCGTCTATCACTTGAAAACCTATAACATTTGTCTCTACCCAACTGTGAAAGAGACCTTGCACAAATGCTTGTTATTCCTTGCACCCCATTTCCAACTATCCATCAAGGTCAAAAGAACACCATTAATCATCATATTTTTCATCAGACAATATAAACCATCATTGTATTTTTCTTCCTTCATCAGGACCAAACAACCACGTGTGATTTTCATGGTTCCACCTGCAGCTGAATACTTGTAATTAACCCTTGGAGTCCAACCAACATAAGGATATTAAATTCCTTCACATCCTTGGAACATATGACACACCACCCAAAGTATGGACCACTCCATCAAACATCTTGATCTTCACCGTCCCAACACCCGTGACATCACAAGTAGACCCGTCACCCAAAGAAACAAAATATGTTTTCTTCTCTTATAATGTATCAAAATATTCTTTACTGAAGCAAATATGAACAAAACAACTTGAATCTAATATCTATTCATCATGAGACAATGTGTCCATACCTTTAGAGACTGTGAGAATTTGGAAATGTGTGTCTTGACAAAGCCATTCACATAAAATATATGCATGATTAATTAATAATAACTATTTAATATATCATCACATGTATTTGTTTATTTATATTGGTAATTATTTGATCTCATGAGATGAGATAGGCGGTCCTCAGGTAACATAGTAGGATGTCAGACACATTAGAAGGTGAGAAGAGATCTGATTATCCAGTTCTTGTAGACCTGAAAATTTACAGCTATGGGTGATGCTTGACACATCACTTATAAGGCTGCTATATGTAGAGTTGCCATATGATAGAGTGATGTAATCTCAGTCACTGGAATGAGACTCTAAGCTTGCATGTGGGTGCATTATATAAATGCATTAAAAGGATCTATTATAAATACACTTGGTAAAACATCACTGTTAGGATAAGTGTTGTTCATATTTATAGACTTGTCCTTAAACCTAAGGGGTTTGTATTTCAATAAGTCATTATGTTAGTTATTTTAAGCTACCAACCAGTGATGCCTAATTGGAGGCTATATCATGGGTAGTTTGGATAGTCTACATGATACTTAAGAGGATGTAAATTCCCAACAAGGAATCCATTGCCCATAAGTGAGAGAATATTCAATTTAGAAAATTTGTAATTTAATTGAACATAAAAATCTGGCTAGTGGTTTTTGATAAAGTGTTTGTCAAATGTTTTCAAAACTAGATTATAATTTATATATTTAATTTTGAAAATGATT